>JBBPTC010000765.1:0-11840 GCA_038093955.1 Boletus albobrunnescens
GGATAAACCTATCCATGCCAGCTGAGGAAGAAGGCCGATGGCGAGAGCATATGCATCAAGGAGAGAGTGATGGCGTAGAGTACGAGCACAGTGGATCCACTGCTCCGATGCTTCGAATCGAGCAGCAATAGGACCGATGGAAGTGGTAGCCGCATGGGTGTATGGTAACATTGCTCGCTCGAGGTCACTCGGCTCTCCGAGGTGCTCGAAACGATAAAGGAGCGCACTCCCGAGGTTACCCAGAAAACGTGGGCCTTGGGGATGACCATTGGGGATGAGGTCAACAGCGTCCATGTACCTTGAGATTGTTTGCTCGAGGTCCCTTAGTTCCCCGATGCCTCGGAAGCGAGCGAGGAAGGAATTGCCCAGGTCGTTTAGATAACCCGGTTTATCGGGGTGATCGTCGGGGGTGAGGTCAACAGCGTCCAACAGCCTCGAAATTGATTGCTCGACGTCGTCCAGATCGCCAAGGTGTGCAAAACGAATTCGAAGGGACTCGCCAAGGTTGTTCAGGGAGCCAGGTTTGTCGGAATGTCTGTCAGGGGTGAGGCGAACAGCGTCCCTAAGCCTCGATATAGCTTCCTCCAGGTCACTCAGCTCCCTAAGGTGCTCAAAACGATATTGAAAGGCGATACCGAGGCTGCCAAGAACGCGATGTTTGTTGGGATGACCATCAGGGATAAGCTCAACAGCATCCTTAAGAATGAAAATTGCTTGTTGTAAGTCGCTTAGCTCCCCGAGGTGCATAAAGCGACTGAAGAAGGAGTTGCCGAGATTGTTCAGGCAGTTGGGCTTGTGAGGGTGACCATCAGGGGTGAGGTCAATGGCTTCATTGAAACTGGAAATTGCCCGAGCGAGGTCACTCGGTTCCCCCAGGCGCTCGAAACGGTGGAAGAGAAGACCCCCGAGGTTGTTCAAATGGCCAGGTCGGAGGGGATGATCGTTGGGAACGAGGTCAATAGCATCACCCTCCTTCGAAATCGCTTCTTCGAGGTCATGTAGCTCCCCAAGGCGCTGGAAACGAGCACTGAACGACTGACTGAGGTTTGTCAGACAGATCGCTTTGCGGAAGTGATCGTCTGGAGTAAGATCAACAGCATCCCTAAGCCTCGAAATTGCTTCCTCGAGGTCCCCCAGCTCTCCGAAGTGCTGAAAGCGAGACAGGAGGGAGATGCCGAGGTGGTTTAGACTCGCAAAATGGCCAGGGGAAAGTTTAACGGCATGCTTGAGCAACGAGATTGCTTTCTCAAGGTCCCTCAGCTCCCCAAGGTGCCCGAAACGAAGGAGGAGGGTGCCACCAAGGTGAGACAGACAAGTGGGCTTGATGGGGTGTTCATTAGGAGTGAGGCAAGCAGTATCTGTGTGCCTTGCGATTGACTGCTCGAGGTCTCTTAGCTCCCCGAGCCGCTCGAACCGATGAGCCAACGCAGCACCGAGATTCGTTAATCCCATGAGGTGCCGTTCGTCCCAAAGCGAAGTAGACCGTACAGCTTCCTCCAAAAGTGGGATCGCTTGCTGTAGGTCGGATAAATCACCGAACCGTTCGAAGCGAGTCAACAAATGAACACTGGTAGTCCAAACATCTTCACTCGTTGCATCGGGAGCGGAGCCCCGCTCCACAAATAATTTCTCACGTTCCCGAGCGCGACCCGATTTATGTTCTTCCTGCAGCTCGAGGAGGAAAACAACAGCCCGTTTCCCATGACTCTCCGCAGGGAGGAGGTCCGTTGCCTCATGCAGCAATGCTTCCGCCTGCACCACGTCGAAATCGTCCTGCCACCTCTCGAATCGCGCGAAATGTACCGTGGCTAGCTGCAGCAATGTGGAGGGCCGATCTGGATGGCCGACTGGACGGGCACCAAGCGCATTGCGGTACAAAGCAATGGGTACGTCGAAAGAGTGGGTAGAACTGGGGGCCCGACAGTGAATAAATTTTGCCGTAGCTAGGTTTGATTGCGCGGCCGCACGACAAGAATGGTCCGGCGGACAAACATTCAGCGCATACTCGAAATGTTCGATAGCATGCTCGAGGTCGCCTTTTCGCCTGTAGTTTCGGTAACGTGAGAGGGCGCTGTGCCCTTGGTTCGTCGCTTCCTCCAGTCTGCCAAGAGGCTCTGTAGTTGACTGCGAAATACATCGATCGAGTGTGGTATGCATACAGATTGAGTACTTACGCGGTGAGGGTCAAGGAGCCTTGATGGAAATGGAACAGCGTGCTTCCTCCGCCCGACAGTCAGCTGAATGGATGAACATGGGGATACAACAGACCCGTCCTTCACGAAGAAAGTAAACGCTAACATAGTGTGAGTTCCTGGCCCTCAAACAAGGTTCTGTACTACTCACGAAGGTCTCTTGCACATCTATCCAGTAGTTGTTCCACGGTAACTGTCAGCCTTCGTAGCAACTCGCCGTCACCTAGCATAGGCTGAAGTTCAAAAGATGCATATATTCCAAGACAAATGGTCGCAGAGAGATCCGACGGGCTGCGACGTCTATCAGAGCTGACGCTGGTGAAAGATCGGGAACCTCACATTGGAATTGGCTCAGCCCATTCAACGGTGTCATCGTTTGCGGAAACGGGTTTATTTTTGGTTCTCCACTCTTGACCATTGTGCTGCACTGTCGCGTAAAAGCCAGCAGGTATTCGTCTGAGGCCTGCAGCGACGTCTGCTGCCCGGATATCTAAATTATCATTGTCGTCAACGTTCTTTGCAAGCCGTGAAAAGAAACAAAAATCCACGCCTGTAATCATCGTTTTTTGGTTTTCGTCCTCGTGTGGTGTTGACCATAAGGAAGAAGGTATGCCCTGAGTCTCGTCACGGCACCAAAGTTTTTCCTCGCTTCGGGGCTCCTGCTGTTCACATTCGAAGCCGGAGTAAGAGACATGACTGGGCGCTTGTAAGATGACCTTGGGACGGATCAGTCGATGTGCTATGTTATCGAAATGAATAATTACGGATGCCTGAGGATTGGTGTTGACGCTTCTGGTCATATCGATGTTAAAGCTGGAGAGATGATCATGAGCGGTGTAATAAAGTACGTACCCCACTGGAACGCCTTTAAATGCGTGCTTGTGCCTCCACAGCAAGACGAAGATAATGGTTCACTATCATCACGTGTACTATTAATATCACCTGACTCATAAGGCCAATCTGATAATGATTAGTAGCAAAACTAATCTTGATATGCTCGATGGTGGTCTTCCACAGACCGGCACTCCAGGGCACCAGTTCACCAAGGCATCACCGAACGAAGTAGTCATGCGCACATCTAGGCAACGCACGCTTTCGAGCACGATCGTCATCAAACTCGGTAATTAGGTCTTTTCAGGCGGATCTCACCATCGCTACTAACGAGCACGCTCGATAGGCACGTCGTCCATCGTGCATGAAGAGACGCACCAACCCCTCCTCTCGATTCTATCCTCCGTCGTCGAGACCGTCGTCCACCTCCGCAGCCTAGGCCACAAGGTCGTTCTCGTCAGCTCTGGCGCCATCGGCGTTGGTCTCCGAACGATGGCGATCCCCCAACGCCCCAAGAGTCTCTCCAAAAAACAAGTCAGTCGCTCTCCTGGCATGCGTCTTTGTTGCTCACCCGGATAGCGCAAAGGCCCTTTCTGCGATAGGTCAAGGACGGCTCATCGCGCTCTGGGATAACCTCTTTGGACAATTCGACCAACGGACGGCGCAGATTTTGCTCACACGGGGCGATATTTCGGACGTGCGCACGTCTCGTGATGTGCTATTTTTGTGACTGAGACATCTTTCTGGCAGCGGACGCGATACTTGAATGCGGTGAACACAATCAGGGAGCTCTTGAGTATGGGTGTTGTGCCCATCGTGAACGAAAACGACACGATCTCTGTCAGCGTGCGTCTTGTGTTTTTTTTTTGTTTCTTTGTGCTGGCTGTTTGAGATGGACACAGGAAATAAAATTTGGCGACAATGACACGCTCTCCGCGATCACGTCGGCTATGATTCACGCTGATTACCTCTTCCTTCTCACGGACGTTGATGGGTTGTACACGGCGAACCCACGAAAAGATCCAGCTGCGAGAAAGATTGACGCGGTGACGTCCATTGCAGACATCAGAACTCAAGGTCATTCTCGCACATCTCCGTTGCAAGGTTGATCCTGATTCGTGTGGCAGTAAGCACGTCCACGTTGGGCTCTAGCCTGGGTACTGGAGGTATGGAAACAAAGCTCATCGCAGCAGAGATCGCGATGGCTGCCGGTGTCACGACGATCATCACGTCCAGCAAACAGCCCTCCACGGTCATAGACATCATCGATTACTATACCCAGCTTCGGTTCCAGTCTGTCCCATCGCCGGGCACGGCGAGTCCAATGCCAAAGCCCCAGCTTGATCATATCAACGCGACGCTGAGTTTACGACGACCGCCACACACGGTATTTAAACCCGCTACAGCGCCGATGCGGGATTTGAAAGCCTGGACGAGTCATACCCTTTACCCTGCCGGGGGTATCATCATCGATAGCGGCGCATACACGGTGCTCTCGCGGCGGGAATCCGGAGGACGGCTACTCCCAGCAGGTGTCCTTGGCGTCCGTGGAACATTTGCATCAGGACAAGCCGTGCGTATTCTCGTCCGGAACCTTTCAGAAGGGGTGTCTGGCGAGAAGCAGGCGACGCTTCCTGATTCCAAAGACTTCGAGCACATGGCCACCTCGCTCTCGCGATCGAGCTCATCGTCGTCGATAGCGGACGAACTTGCGTCGGACACACAGACTGTTATGGATGATGATTTCCATGCGATAAAGGAGGCAGAAGAAAGCGACGCGTGGGAGGTGAGAGAGGTTGGACGGGGGCTTGCAAACTATAATTCCGTGCAGATATCGCGTGTCAAGGGATTGAACAGGTAAGTCTGCGTCACGTTTATCATTCTGGGTACTTGACGAGCTAGTTCCTTCAGTGCCCGCATCTCGCAGCTCTTAGGCTACGCAGATACAGAGTATGTGGTGGAAAACATAACTATCCGTCGCTGAGTGGTGTGGCTGTGTAAATGTATTTGGTATTGTTTATGTTTGGTCCATATCAGCTAGATCGAAGATCGATTTTGCTTCCTTCCAGGCAGAAAAATTATGTACCACGGAAATTCCATCAGACTACTTGCAGGCGGGTCCAGTTCAGACAATTCCAAATACACAGCTGACACACCATCCAGGCAACAGTCACCCAGAGCTCGCCCAATCCGTGGCCGAGCGGTGAGCTGCACCTTGTCATGCAGTCCACGGGCTGCTGATCCCTCCTCCACAGGCTTGGAGTCACCCTCACTCCATGCATGCCCCAGAAGTTCTCCAACGGTGAGATCAACGTCAAAATAGCCGAATCCATTCGTGAGGAGGACGTCTTCATCATCCAGTCCGGGTGTCGCGACGTCAATGACAACCTGATGGAACTCCTCGTCCTCATTTCTGCCTGTAAGACCGCCTCCGCACGACGCATCACTGCGGTGATTCCCTGTTTCCCGTATGCACGCATGGACAAAAAGGACAAGTCGCGTGCGCCAATCACTGCCAAACTGGTCGCCAACATGCTGGCCGTCGCGGGATGTGACCACGTCATTACGATGGACTTGCATGCGAGTCAGATACAGGGTTTTTTTGACATACCCGTAGACAACCTCTTTTCGGAGCCTTTGATGATATCATACATCAAGACCCGCATCGACGGCTGGAAGGACAGTATTATTGTCAGTCCTGATGCCGGGGGAGCGAAGCGGTACGTAAAATTTCCGAAAAAGGAAGTGTCCCGTGTGCCGTGAGTCGCTTATACAGGTAACCCAGGGTGACAGCGATCGCAGACAAGCTGGGCGTCGAATTCGCCTTGATTCATAAGAGGCGCGATGGCAAGTCCGAGGATGCGCCTGAGCGAATGGAGTTATTGGTGGGCGATGTACGAGACAAGGTACATTCTCCTTTATGTCTCAGGCTAGCCATACGCGCACGTCTTGCTTATGGAGCCGGCATCAATAGGCTGCTATTTTGGTGGACGATATGATTGATACCGGGCACACGCTTGAGTTAGCGGTGCGGACGTTGAAAGACAAGGGTGCGAAGACTATCCACGCATTAATATCACATGGTGAGTGCCTAGCGTTAACGTGGGTCGCACCTCTAAGTCGCTCTCGGTCCCAGGCTTATTTGCGGAAGCGGACATGGAGAACGTACAAAACCTTCCTTTACAACACATAGTGGTATGTCTATTTTCGTGGGTCATTACATGTCCAGCGTACTGAGAGAGCATAGGTTACCAACACGATACCTCAAAAACAACATAAGGCGCAGTGTCCAAAGATCATCACGATAGACATCACCTCGACAATCGCAGAGAGCATTCGCAGAACACACAATGGAGAAAGTATCAGTTTACTGTTTGGTGACTGGGCGGACGGTAGAGGTCTGGATATAGTGATCTAGGTCACTTTTTTCTTTTTCTACAGCTCGGCGCGTTTCACCGATCTTTCGAAACCCCACTCAATCAGCGCTAGCGATCATCCATGCGGTAGATTTCTTGGCGAGACATCTCGTGCGATAAGTTCAGAGGAGGTGATGTAGTAAACGGTAACGGAAAACGGACAATAAAATACATTATTACTTATGCCTGTGATTGACACAGCTTCAGAAGCCGCAGCAACTGGGTCTATAGGCCGACGCGAAAAAAAGGACCCGCCGAAACCCACGGTTTTGTCTTTTCAGCGTAGGGTTGGTTGAAACTCAGCTCCTCGAGCAGCCCGAGAGCGGCCGATGAGACGGTCGTTCATCACCCTTTTCGGGGGCAGTGCAGGATTTCCTCTAGAGAACCTGAACAAGAGTCGTATGGACCGGATGGATCTCGAGCTGGCCGACAATCCTGATTATCGAAGTTGGCCGTGATACGAGACGTCGGTACGAGCTGCCTAGGGTCGTGAGTAGTCAAGCAATAGTCAGAAAAACGTTTACGGGCGAACCTGGATGCTGCAAGGTAATCCGATGCATCATCACCCTCGTGACAGTGTCCTCGGTCGGCACGATAAAAGCGTGGCTTATTGTCCCGTCTACTCGGGTCGTATAGTCCGACGAAATCGTGTGAGCGGTGCGATACTTGTAAGGGTTCCGGATGACACCCAACGCCACCGAACGCGGAGATCCTGTTGAAGGTCGTGGATGGAACGGAACGATTTCGTGGTCGAGTTCAGTCACGGGAATGCGGTCAGCCCCACGGTGTTTGGAAGTGAGTAGGTACAAGTACGAGTCAATGGAAGAGCATAAACAACGGACCGGTAGTGTAACGGCTGTGGTGGCCAAAGCCGGGAATGTGAGATGGTTTAGTACAGCGAGACCACTCACGAGTGCGCTGGTTCGAGACTGTCCCCTCCAGAAAATTTGGTGTCCCACAGTTTCTCACGTCGTAAGGTGTGACCAGACTTGGAATAATCGATCCATGATTAGCCAGGGAAGCAATTCCGCATCCTTCTAGGTCGGCCGAACAAGTCACAGGAGATCAGGTCATGTCATCAGCCGCGCTGTGGGTCGCACCACTCGCAAACCTTTTTCCCCGTCAAAAACAACGTACTATTAGCAGAAACTACAAACAGTACATGTACACAACTAGAACAATAGACACATCCAAAACTCCCACTCAGCAGCACGAACCAGCCGGGGCAGGCGCAGACGAGTCGAGGGCTACGGGAATCGTGTCGCTGGTTGGCGCCTTAATCGCATCTGCCGACTGCTCGAGTGTCTTGCTTGCCGTGACCCGGTAGATGTCTGCCAACAACGTCAACACCCCCCAGAGCAGCACACGGGTGGAACACTGACCAGCGAGGATAGTTTGAAAAGCTGACTCAACGTTCGAGGCGTCCAGCGCCGAAGTCTCAATGAACGACAGTTCATTTTCACCTGCAAACAACGCTTCCGTCAAATTCGCCCAAGACGTCATCCAAATGCTTGACTGACTTGCAAAGATCTTTGCCTCTTCCGTAGGGACAGCTCTCAGATGCTTGAGATCACTCTTGTTGCCGACGAGCGTGATCACGATGCTTGTATCAGCGTGGTCCCTCAGCTCCTTCAACCACCGCATCACGCTGACATACGTGGCATGCTTTGATATATCATACACCAACAGCGCACCGACCGCACCACGGTAGTAGCTGTCCGAGATCCGGTGAGCCCAAAGCGGAAAAGAACGGGTCAAGGGTATGCGTGTATGCAAGACTCACGCAGAAGTAATCGCCCGGTATCGTTCTTGACCCGCGGTATCCCAAATCTGCGCCTTGACGAGCTTGCCGTCGACGTCGACGGAACGAGTCGCAAACTCGACGCCGATCGTTGATTTCGAATCCAGGTTGAATTCATTCCGGGTGAACCGAGAGAGCACTTGGAGAAGTCGTCAACATGTTCCATCGTGCGCTAGAGTAACAGAATATGCGTACGATTTCTGTGAGCAGGGAGCAAAGGTCAGAGATAACGTTCGATGTCTGTTTTTCGTTTCGAGAACGACGTACGATTTGCCCACGCCAGAGTCACCGATTAGGACGACCTGACCATATCATAGTTGTGTCAAAAGGTTGAGCGGCGACCCGAGAGGAAGACATACCTTGAAGAGATAGTCATAGTTGCTTCCTTCAGCCATAGCGAGTAATTTACGAGAGAGTCAAGGATGGTATACCTCACGCTCTTGTGGAAACTGCGCTTGTTGTTGCTGGCACAGCGGAGTTTCAAAATGCGAGTGCTCGTCCCCACCTCAGGTAGCACTTTGCGAAGGGTGGTTACTTGCACGTGTACTACAGCTTGAGGAAGACGTTCAATATGTCCCGTTTGCTGTGGAGGCGAGCACTCGTTTAAAAGCACTGCAAGTGCGTGCCTCGTTGCATGTCAGTGCTCCATCTCCATCTCTAGTTCTGATATGACCGGCAGTGCGAAGGAACAAACGCTACTGCTAGACACGGGGACTGCTACCTCGGTGGTTCTTGATTTCGATGCATCGCCCCTACTGTATCGACTGATCCTTCCTGTAGTCCAGCATACAAGCGCCAAGTCTCTCTTACTGCAGTCCTGAATGCGAACAACACAAGAAAAAACACTTGGGCCAGTCTCAGAACGTGCTCTCTTCCGGGTCAACAACGCACGCGGACGAGAACGAAGAAACAAACATCATTACGGGCACGGATACTTTCTCTGAACAGCTTGCAAAAATTGCTGATGAATATGTAGACATCAGGGTAGCAGATGTCGCTGTTGGTCTTAGAAGAACACCCGCGGGCTTTTACGCTGCAGTGCAGCACAGCGGTTGCGAATGGAGAACCGAGAATAAGCCGGTTTTGGCGGATAATGATGTCGTCGAATGGGGTGGGCTGATCCCAATGTGAACTCTCCCGATCTTCCACACATGATAGCTCTAATAAATATTACAGTCCGTCTGATCTCTCTGAAACCATATGTCTTGGAGTATATGCATCTTTTGAGTTCCAACCCATGCTAGGTGACGGAGAGCTGCTGCGAAGGCTGACAGTTACCGTGGAACAACTACTGGACCGAAGCATAAGAGACCTCCGTGAGTAGCATGGAACCTTGACTTAGGGATGGGAATTCACACCGTGGTAGCATTTGCGTTCTTCCCAAAGGACGGGGATGTTGCATCCCCGTGCTCATCCATTCAGCTGACTGTCGGGCGGCGGAAGCGCGTGGGCAGTAGTCAACGTATTTCACAGTCAACTACAAAATCGCTCGGCCGGCTAGAAGAAGCGACAAACCAAGGCCATAGCGCGCTCTCACGTTACCGAAGGAACGGGTGGCAACGCGATCTTGACCGTTCTATTGAACATTATGAGCATGCGTTAAGCATTTGCCCTTTGGAATCTCCCTATCGTGCAGCTGTACAATCGAACCTGGCGATGGCAAAGCTCATCCACTGTCGGGTCGCCGAGATTACTCCCTCCTTCGATGTCCCCCTTGCCTTGTATCGCAATGCGCTTGTCGCGAGGCCAGTCGGCCATCTCGACCGACCTTCCACGTTGCTCCAGCTGGCCACAGTGCACCTCGCGCGATTCGAGAAGCGGCGGGATGAACTCGATGTAGCCCAGGCGGAGGCATTGCTACATGAGGTCATGGACCTCGGGTCCCTGGACGGTCATCTGAAACGAGCTGTAAATTTGTTGCTCCAGCTGCAAGCAAAACGTGATTCGGGTCGGATCCAGGAGAGTGCGCAGCCGTTCGTGGACCGGGATTTTTCATCGAGTTTCATAGGCGAGGGCCTTTGGACTGCCAGTACTCAGTTACTGGAACGATTCGAACGGTTCGGCGACTTGGTCGACCTTGAGCAGGCAATCTCACTTTTGGAGGAAGCCGTCCGGTCTACGTCACTTTGGGATGAACGGCACTGCATAGCGCAAACACATCTCGGTGCTGCATTGGCTCATCGGTTCCAGCGGCTCGGGGAGTTGAGGGACCTCGAGCAGGCAATTTCGAATCACAGGGATGCTGTTAGCATCACCCCTGACGAACATCCCGGTAAACCCACTTGTCTGTGTCACCTTGGCGGCACCCTACTCCTTCGTTTCATGCACGTCGGGGAACTGAGGGACCTGGAGGAAGCAACCTCGTGGCTTAGGCGTGCTGTTCATCTCTCTCCTGAGGGTCACACTGCCAGTTTGAACCACCTCGGCATCTCCCTCTTGTCTCGTTTCGGGCGCTTTGGAGAGCTGAGGGACCTCGAGGAAGCAATTTCGAGGCTGAAGGATGCTATTGACGTTACCCCTGACGGTCACCCTCACAAACCCGTCTGTCTAACCAACCTAGCCCAGTCCTTCAGTACTCGTTTCCAGCGCCTCGGCGACCTACGTGACCTCGAGGAAGCGATTTCGAAACAGAGTGATGCTACGGATCTTGCTCCTGATGATCATCCTCTCAAACCTGGCCATTTGAACAACCTCGGCTCTCTTCTCTTCCTTCGTTTCGAACGCCTCGGGAATCCGAGTGACCTCGCACAAGCAATTATCAGGTTTGGCAGTGCTATTGACCTCACCCCCGTTGGTCACCCTCACAAACCTGGTCGTTTGAACAACCTCGGCAGCTCCCTTTTCAGTCGCTTTAAGCACCTCGAGGAGCTGGGCGATCTGCAACAAGCAATACTCAGCCTTACGGCCGCTGTTGATCTCGTCCCTGATGGTCATCCCGACAAACGTTGCCCTCTGAACAACCTCGGCGTCGCCTTGCAATATCGTTTCGAGCACCTCAGGGAGCTGAGTGACCTGGAGGAAGCTATATCGAGGCTTAGGGACGCTGTTCACCTCACCCCTGACGGGCATCCTGACAAACCTGGCTCCCTGAACAACCTTGGCGAGTCCCTTCGAATTCGCTTCACATACCTTGGCGGTCTGGACGACGTCGAGCAATCAATTTCGAGGCTTCTGGATGCCGTTGACCTCACCCCCAATGGTCACCCCGATAAACCGAGTTATCTAAACGATCTCGGCAATTCCTTCCTCGCTCGCTTCCGAGGCATCGGGGAACTAAGGGACCTCGAGCAAACAATTTCGAGGTACATGGACGCTGTTGACCTCATCCCCAATGGTCACCCCGAAAAGTCTCGTTTTCTCTGTAACCTCGGGAGTGCGCTCCTTTATCGTTTCGAGCACCTCGGAGAGCCGAGTGACCTCGAGCGAGCAATGTTACCATACACCCATGCGGCTACCACTTCCATCGGTCCGACTGCTGCTCGATTCGAAGCATCGGAGCAGTGGATCCACTGTGCTCGTACTCTACGCCATCACTCTCTCCTTGATGCATATGCTCTCGCCATCGGCCTTCTTCCTCAGCTGGCATGGATAGGTTTATCC
>JBBPTC010000766.1:0-11838 GCA_038093955.1 Boletus albobrunnescens
TGTGCTTATCTATGAGTCATGATGAGTCATCTGTGGCTGTGCTTGATCATGTGATCCGGTCATGTGATCTGTGGCTGTGCAAGAAAGGGAAAACCATAGGAAAAGTGGAAAAATAATAGGGGGCATATCAGGCATCTGTTACATCATGAGGGGACAAATAAAATCTGATCCTACTCAATGACAAAAGTTCGATGGAGTATACATATTGCCAAAGCAGTGAGAACAATCCAACCAGCCCGATCAACATTCCAACCACTTGAATACTCCCCAAAACAATCCAAAACCACCTTTAGTAACTCAGAAATCTGAGCGAAATACTAATTAGGCAGGGAATGGATGAGATCCAAGGAAATATGCACCTAAGACACCAATATTCACACTTCCACCAGCTGAGAAGACAGTCTTGAGGTGAGATGAATGCCCAGTAAATGTCCTGGATCAAGCTGTAAGTGGAGGGACTTGAGAAGTGAAGTACTCACCTCAGAAACTAGCTGAGAATAATTGGCTGAGGTCAGTTGAAAGGCCTATTGGCCCTCTTAATCAAAGAAACACCCTCTCTTAGAGAGGGGGAGGACAGACAACACCTACCCAAGATATAGAGATGAAGAATGGAACGAAGAAGAGCACTAGAGTGTACAATAATGCTTCAGAAGCAAATACTCCCATGCCAATCAAGTTTGAACTCTGCTCGGAGATCCATGATTGATCAAATGAAGTAAAGGTACCAAATCACTGGACTACAGAGTTAGCCGCCTCAATCAGGATGCACAATGTGCTGACTAAGCTACGTGAAACTTCAGTATAGTTAACAGCTGCCGAGATCTTAGGAAGTTCACATGAATTGAGCCAGCTCCTGAATGAACAAACTCAAGTAAAGAATATGCATGAATCTGCAGCAGTATATTACACTTCAGTCACCTGAATAAGGGATAATTTATTAGAGTTACCCATATCTGTACAGGAACAAACTCTTAAGGCTGTGATTGACTTGGGCAGTGAAATCAATGTGATCAGATGAGATGTATGGCACAATTGGTTAAAGATTCCCATGGATGTCAATGCTACCATGCAACTAAATGATGCTAGTGGAGGATCAAGTGCACTCAGGGGATTAATTCCAAATATGGAATTTAATATTGAAGTTATGACTTGTTGAGCCAGTTTCTGGATATTAAAACACTACCCTCTGGAAGTTTTATTGGGACAGCCCTGGCAAATAGAAAATCGGGTTACCTTGGATGAACAAGCAGATGGAACTCATTTGATTTTCAAAGACAAGCAAAATGTCCCTACATTCGAGACTATGGTAAATTCTGTCAGACTGGATGCTCCCAATTCTTTGGTAATTAGCCGAGATGGCATCAATTTAGCTGATGCCACCACTTCCATGCCACAAACAGCTGTCATCACTTACTATACAGCTTCTATGCTGATACTTTCCAAAACATCAGTCCAATTACTTGACTGACCTCAAGACTTCCCCTTCCCAATGTTAAGGGAGAGGAAAGTAGAGACAGAGCTCAAGTAGGAAATTCAGAGATTAGTCTAGAGTATAAAATACAGTGCAAAGAGACCATCCAACAGCAATGGCAACTCTCTCTTTGCTTTGAGACTTATACTTGACCATCTTTCAGCCTAATCCCAACATCCTCCAATATCATGCTGTATTGCTGAATACCATCAGTACTCAGATAGGTGAGGCAAAATTTGCTGCCTTCGCCCCTATCAGTAATTTAGCTGCAACATATCTCGCTTTAAATTCTGGCCAATATACTGCACTCCAGCATAAGGCACAGTATGTATCATCAGCTCATTTACTAACATATGTTATCAATATGAGGCTTTCCTCCATTAACATGACCTTGATCAAGTGAGTAATACTTCCAAGCTTGACATTGTCAAGCAATGCTTGGAAAATTACTTCCCTGACACCCTATGCTGTGTTTATCCATGTTACCTCCCCCAATGTTCCATCCTTCCCTGACTACCTAGCTCACTTTTGAGCCCATCAAGAAGAATGTCTCCTTACAGATGAGCAAACCTGCTCTCGCTCTCAAGAACTTATTTCCCTACCTGTTTCTGTCCTCAGATATAGCCCAGATTACCAAGATCTCGACTATGCTGAGCAAATTCAAGCAGGATGCAGTATGTATTTACTACTGGATGAGAAATACAATCTCAATAGCAATCTACCTAACCTCACTATGTTTCTGAGTGCTCGAGGAAGTAAACAGGAGAAGGAAAAATTAAAGGTGAGCATACCAATTGATTCATGTATTCATATGCTCACAAGATTAAAGTTTTCTACAATCAAGAAGCCAGATATTCGCCTACCAACTCCACCACCACCTCCCCCTTCATCTGAAGAATTGTTGGACTATAAGATAGACATGGAGACCAAATCTGAGTTGGACAAGGACAAAGAACTATCCATCCCAGTCAATCAGATCAAGGAGGAAGATATCTCAGAGAACAAAGAACTCTTGGAAGATGAAGACAATTATACCCTCTCTCTTTCAGATAATCCCCTTCCCTTTCAACACTTCTATTCATTGACCTCTTTTTTTTTCCAAGACAATTATCTTGTTACGATTCATTCTTTTCCCTCTTGAATGCTTCGCTCTTGCTTACTATTACTTGACCTTTGATGATATTGCTCATCTGCTTCCTAATATCACTAATACTTGTTCCAGCTTTCCTTATAACTAGTAAGCCTTTCTCAGATTATTCATTTTGATTATGATACTTTTACCTTATACTCATATCGAATCTCTCTCCTCAATACTTCCTTAATTCCCACATTGCCATAGTAGAGTATACATGTACCATGGCTTCGTCCCTTCCTAGGTGTACATCCTGTAACCTAGTCTGAGTCTAATAACACCTCTTTTCCTTTCAAAGTCTCACCTCCTCATTACAAGTCTTCACCATGCTTTGAGCGATGTTCTTGATCTAGTCATCGTTGAGACTATTGACTCAATGCTTACTTGTATAAACAGCACTCCACTGTTCTCTCCTGCTTGACTCGTTACATTACTGCACGATGTCATTCCTGACCTTGACTTGTGATATTACCACAACATTGTCTCCTGTTCGGACTTGTGATACTACCACAATGTCCATCCCAGTCTCGACCTACGATATCACTGTAGCATCACTCCTTGACCTTCGACCAACCTAGGCTACACTCGTCCTTACCCAGGCCAAGCGTAACATATTCCCTCTATGGGGGGTAGTTTGTTGATCCATTCCAATTTCGTACTCACACCACTGAATGCCTCTCAGAAATTCTATTCAAAGACTCTGTCTTTGATGGAACCTGAGTGTTCCATATGCCTGAGAACGCCTACATTCTCAAATCCCCAGCTGAGTACAACTACAATTATTCTACTCCTCTTTTTAATGGATCGTTCGATCCAACAATTTTACATCTCTGGGCTGTTGAACTCCATTGCTCGCTCCTCAAGGTACTCTGGGAAGACTGTGATTTAACCAATCACCTGAATGGGAGTGAGTCACTTCTAATGCTTTCTCCCTTCTATTTACTATGCTTGACAGCCAAATTATTCCCTTCGAGTCTATTGATCTAGGAAGGATCCAAGTTCTCGGGTCTGGAAAATGTGTCAACTAAGAGCTCAATCACTAGCTTTTATACAAGCCCTACACACCATACTTCCCCTAGCATACGTGGCTGAATATTTTCAGAGAGATATAGAGGTAACTCTCACTGACAGAAATTTATGTACCATAGCTTGCATTTATTGAGGGGAATTCTTCCAACAAGTATCCCTGACTGCTAACCCCTTCTTCTCACTTGAAAAGGCTGGATTTATTCGCTCAGCAGTTGGTATACTTCATTTTCATAGTCTTACTGACATTTCATTTCTCGCATCATTAATGAAATTCTCGTTATGCCTCAGTCCAACAAAGACTTTATAGCAAGTCTCCTTGTCAACTATCACCTTGACGACCTATCCAGTACACTGTTAGTGCTGTTCTGTTCGCTCGAAGGTCAAATCAAGCACACTCAAGCTATCCGAGAAGATTAGAACACCTACTATGGTAATACCTGGCCTGGATCAGACTTGAAACCACCTCCCATTATAGCCAAATCACTTCTAGAGCACTATGGACCCAGTCCTTGGGTCTGATAGCTCACTCAATCATTTACTTCCATCTACTTGAACTAACATTTTTTTTATCTCAATGTAAATTTTTGGAAAAATTCCAGTTCACCTGGAATCCCTTTTCCTACTCCCTTTCCTACACTTTTACTTCGATTAGTTTGTCAGTATGTGCTTGAAACACCTACTAAACGATCGAAGAGATTAGCTCTATTTTTCTTTATTTTTTGTTCTGCTCAACTCATGTACTACTTATTGAGCTCCATCTCAACCAGACATATTTACAAGCTCATGCAATGTACTATTACACATATATCAGTGCTGCTATCCATGCTATTTTAAGCATTTGTGCTGAATTTTGTGACTAAGTCAGTCACAATAATCAGTAGTCAGTCATGTCTAATAGCTAACTATGGAAAATGTCCATTATGCTGATTACTCGTCAGTCACAGTAATCAGTACTCGTCAGTCACGCTGATCAGTCCATCACTACAATAATTTGTCAACTACAATACTTGTTAGTCATGCTGAATTGCTAGTCAGTCAGTCACATTGATTAGTTTGTCAGTCCAATAACTCATCAGTCACACAATCTGATAAGTCATGCATCAGTCTAATCAAGTCACATGCTAACTACACCATCACAAATCAGTTATTCATCAGTCACACTTGCAATTCTAGACCAATAGCAATAATCATGCATTAGTCATGCCTAAAAAATTACTTGAACACACCTGAACACTTTGAACAAGTGACATCATGGTCACATTGAGTCACCAAACTCAGACGGGCTAATTATATCAGCCGGCTCAGACTTAGAAACAAATTATCTGAGATCTGAGTGTGGTCACATGCACTATCACTATGCTTTATCACCCAAATTAGTACATAGCAATTAATAATATGCTATCTATGAATAAATTGGGACTGATAAACCAAATCTGGTTGCACTACCAGTAACATGCTTGCTAGTCATTTTGCCTAGCCTGGCTGTAAAACTCAGCAACCAAAAGATGATCCCCCATATAAGACAAGCATTCAGGGATCACCAAATCCTATCATTACCTCACCCTTATGGCAATTCCTCACCATTCAATCACTACACTATATATTGCTCCCATCTACTAGGAATTATTTTTCCTTGGGAACTGCGACTTCCTCTTTTCCCCAGTATATGAATTAGCCCCCTCCTCTATATCAGCAAGTTAAATTGAATACCAGGTGTGTCATAATACCAATCACATGCACACCACCCCACTTAGTATCTACTAGGACACTCTTCTGTGTTTGTAGATGACATGGTAGTGTGCAAAGAGCATACAGCGATTCCCCACACATCCCCTCATATATGTAGGAGTCCATACACAATTCACTTTCATTTTTTTCACCTACCCAGGGATCCATTTCCATTACCTACTCAGCCTATGAACCACTTGTACCACATTACATTCGCATTGTTATGTATCAGAAAGGGTCTTTGAGAGCATGTAGCCGTTATTGTACCAATGAAATGAATGTCATCAATCATTGGTATCATACAATCTTGACTTTAGATCTTTCTGTTCCCTGCAAATACCACCAACACTATCCATCCTAGTATCCCACTTGGATATATACCTATCAAGCCCACCTGGATATACACCAGACAACACATTCACTAGGATAATTTTCCACACAACCATACACACCCCCAGTCATTGAATTTGCTACCAAGCAATTCCAATCCAATCAGATCAGACCAAATCACATATGATATCTACTATGAAGTCACTTTCAGTCATCAACCATATTGTCATTGGTTGAGTATATTTGCAGCATTCATAGCAACACTGCAACATCTAGTAACCCCTACTTTGACAAATATAAACCAACTGTTTACATAAACCAGTATGCCAAGAGAGCCAAGGTTGGCAGTTGACGTGTCTAGTCATCTAGGAAATTCTGGTGATTATAGACTAGCTGTTTAATTGAAACCAGTACACCAAGAGAGCCAAGGTTGGCAGTTGTAGTCTTGACCATCACAGAATTGGTGATTTGCTAGAGGGCACTCAGTCTATAAGCCTGCAACATTATTATTCTCTTCCCAAAATTAGGTAGCCCTCTAAGGAAGACCCCACATCATTCACACATACATAGCTGTTTGTTTGATATATCTGATATTTGGATCACATCACACATCCATTAGAACTATCCAAATGGAGCATCATTACTTGCACTCACACAGCACCTATTGTGCTCAGTGCATTGGAAAATTTACACACTCCTGTGAACATGCCTATATCTTGGCTATATATAAGCCAGTTGACATCAAAATACAAGGTTACTTGAACAATACCCCACAATCTATTAGCATCAATGCTACTACTCAATCCAAACCCTTCTAGCTTCATTCCCACTAAGAAGCTGACCATAGAAAGAGTTGAAGGATTAGCCCTCAATCAGTCAGGATTTTTGTGACCAGAAGAAGTTAGACTATTCCAGCAAGTTTTGCTACTCAATGAACAAGCCCTCGCATTTGAAGATGAAGACCGAGGCATCCTCAAGGAGAGCTAGTTCTCTCCATACAAGATTCCAACCATCCCACATATCCCTTAGTAGAAGAAGAATATACCTATATCTCCTGGCATCAAGGAAGAGGTTCTTAATGTCTTGAAACTGAAAATCAAGGCAGGAGTCTATGAACCTTGTCAATCTTCCTACCGATCCAAATGGTTCTGTGTAGTCAAAAAGAATGGCAAACTCAGAATTGTCCATGATCTTCAGCCCCTCAATAGGGTATCTATATGAGAATCAGCTATTCCACCCAACTTGGATCAATTTATTAAGAAATTTGTTGGAGGAACATGATTTACAGTATTTGATTTATTTTGGGAATTTGATGACCACAAAATGGATCTTGCTAGTCATGATATGACTGCATTTCTTACTCCATTGGGAATGCTCAGACTCACATCCCTTCCAACAGACTATATAAATTCTCCAGCAGAATTCCAGGAATGCATGCTATTCATTCTTCAAGATGAACTAGCAATTGCAGATGTTTTTATTGATGATCTACCCATCAAAGGACCCACATATACCTACCCTGATGTGAATGGCAATCCTTCTACCTTGCTAGAAAATCCAGGAATTAGGAGATACATTTGGGAATATGTACAAGATATACATTATATTATGCACCATGTTACAATTTATTCTTTTCTTTTGTCTTGACTAGTCCTCGTTGACTAGCTATGCTAACTTCATCTCATCTCAGACTATTCAAGGACACTAAGGTGTTCACCAAGTTTGATGTTAGATGGGGTTATAACAATGTCCGCATCAAAGACAGACACCAATGGAAAGCCGCTTTCATCATGCATCGTGGTCTCTTTAAACCCACAGTCATGTTCTTTGGTCTCACGAATTCTCCCGCTACTTTCCAACATTTCATAAATAATTCATTCCGAGACATGATCACAGAAGAATGGCTCATCATCTACATGGACGATCTTCTTATCTTCTCTCTAGACCAAGCAACCCATGAAGAGCGAACGAAACACATTCTTCAATGGATGCAAGAATTAGACTTGCACTTAAAACTCTCAAAGTGCAACTTTGCTACCAAGGAAGTCAAATACCTTGGTATGATCATTTGTCCTGGTGAGATTGCCATGGACCCTGTTAAACTCAATGGTATCGCCAAGTGGCCTACTCCAAAGAAAGTCAAGGACATATGCTCTTTCCTTGGCTTTGCCAATTTCTATTGCCGCTTCATCCCAAACTACTCTACCATTGCATGCCCCCTCATCAATCTCACAAAGAAATCCCAGGCTTGGGCCTGGACTCCCTCTTGCCAGAGTGCTTTTGATTGTCTCAAAGCTCTCTTCCTCGTGCAATCCATCCTCCATTTCCCAGATGTTTCCACTCCATTTGCCATCACTACAGATGCCTCAAAATATGCCTCTAGGGCTGTCCTCCTTCAAACCGATGCCAATGGTGAGTGGCACCCTTGTTCCTATCTCTCTAAATTGTTTTCCCCTGCAGAGAGAAACTACGACATCTATGATTGTGAACTCCTCATGATCCTCCATGCTCTGAAAGTGTGGTGCTATTATCTTCTTGGCTCCGCTTTTCCTGTCCAGGTCTTTACTGACCATAAAAATCTAACCTACTTCCATTCCACCCAGCACCTGAACTGTCGTCAGGCTCACTGGCTTCTTGACCTTGCAGATTTCAATCTCAAGATCACTCACATTTCTAGCAAAGACCTTGCTGCTCCCAATGCTCTTTCTCATTGCCCAGATCTCCTTCCTTTCTCTGACAATGATAATCAAGGAACTGTTCTTCTTTCCCCCTCTCTCTTTGTCAAAATGATTGACTCTACAATCGCGAGCGTCATTGAAGACGAATCCAAGAAGGACAACCTCTACCTCTCTATTCTCCAATCCCTTGACAAGGGTCTTCCTACTCCTTTCTGCTCCCGCCTCTCCGATTGGCAGCTTCACAATGGCATCCTTCTTTACAAAAACCATATCTATATCCCTTCCACTGAGGGTCTCCACCACTCCATTGTCTCTTGCTACCATGACCACCCTTCCACCAGCCACCCCAGCTTCTTGAAAACTCATCAGCTCATCTTTGCCGATTACTGGTGGCCAGGTCTCACATTTATTTCTTTGTCTCCGGCTGTGCCATCTGCCAGCAGAACAAAGTGAACACCCATCTGTCTTCACCTCCTCTCCTCCCAATCTCCTCGACCGTCTCTCGCCCTTTCCAGCAGATTTCTTGCAATCTCATTACTGACCTTCCTCCTTCTACTGGCTTCGACTCTCTCTTGGTCATGGTCAACCAAGGGCTTACTAAGGGGGTAATTCTCTGCCCAACCAAGAAAACCTGTACCGCCAAAGAAGTAGCTTTACTCTTTTACATGAAAGTCTACTCACACTTCAGCCTTTATGACAAAATCTCTGACAGAGGTCCTCAATTCGCCTCTGCCTTTGCAAAAGAACTCAGGAGAATCCTTGGTTATGATCTCTCCCTCTCCACAGCTTATCATCCTCAGACCGATGGCGAAACAGAATGGGTAAATCAGGAAATCGAGACTTATCTGTGTATCTACTGTGGAAACAACCCCACCACATGGTCAGAATCAATTACCCATATAGAATTTGCTCACAATCACTGCCCTCACTCCATCACCAGCAAATTCCCATTCTTTCTAATGATGGGATATGAACCTCATGCCCTTCCTGACGTTATCGCCTTGTCTAACCTCTCTGCTGTTGAAGAACAAATAAAATCCCTCACCACTGCTCGAAACGAAGCCCTTGCCGCACATGAACTTGCTAGGCAAGTCATGGTCTCTCGTTCTTGAAAACCATTCTCCTCCTTCCAGAAAGGTGATAAGATGTGGCTAGAAGCCTGCAACCTGAAACACCACATTGTCCACCCTAAATTAGCTCCAAAACATGAAGGACCCTTTACCATCATGAAGGTCTTATCACCCATTACTTATCAACTCCAACTCCCACAGACGTGGAAAATTCATCCCATCTTTCATACTTCCCTCTTATCGTCCTATTGCGAAAATACCGTCTATGTGAAGAACTTCCCTGCACCACCTCCTGACCTGGTTGATGGTGAAGAAGAATATGAAATTGAGCAGATATTATGCCACTGTGGAACTCCATCCTCCCATTATTACTTGATCCAATGGAAAGGATACTTGGCTAAAGAAGACTCCTGGGTACCTGAGCAAAATCTCAAAAACGCACAGTCCACTCTCGAAGAATATAAAAAACTTCGCTCCTCCACCTTTCCTTTCTCATCCCCTTCCTCTCAAACCACCAACAAAAACAAAAACTGTCATTGAAACAAAACAATGTCATCTATGTCTAATCTCTATGAATCGTCTTTTCTTTTGACTGAGTCTTCTATTACTGAACCCTCTATTACTGTAGACACCCCTTCACCTCCTAGCAGAACTACTCTTGCTGCTGAAGAAGACCTCCCCCCTACTTCCCTGGCCACTACGTCATCCCCTCAGATATTTGTTCGTGCTCCCGCTGTCCTTGTTATTTCAGTGGACATTCCACTCTTTGCTCACCATCTGGTCGATGACTTCCCAGACGACAACCAGATCTACCACCTCCACTCTTACTTTAAGGACTCACACCTCGCAGTTCCTATTAACACTCACCTTGACATGGGGTTTTCTCCTGTGTCTTGCTCTCAGTAGGTTAAGCTAAGCACTCTCATTACTAGCAACATCCTTATTCTTTCCTGGCGACATTCCTTGCTCTCCTCTGATGACTTCTCTGATGTGACTCATGATACCACCATGAAGTTCACAATCCTTGCGAAATCTCTTGCCCCTTTGGCCTGGGAAACCACTGTGGTGAAAATTGTGCCATCCATTCTTGGGAAAGACTTGGCATATCCTGTGGTCATATCCTGACCATTCCTGTTTCTGTCATCATCCTTCTAACCCTCATCATTGCCATCCTCCTTGCCATCACTATCCTGTCATTAATTCCTATCAACACTCTTTGTCTCCCTTGACCCTGATTCCTCCTGCCACTACTACTGCATACATCAGTCAAATATCTCCCATTCGTTCCTCTTTCCACTCTCTCAACACACTCACTACTATGTGCTCCTGATACCTACTATTTATATACCTAGACCAACATTACTGGATCTCTGGGGGGAGCCTATTTAGATCTCTGAAGAGTAGTTCCAACAGGAGTTTGGAACATAATGGGGGGGTAATGTTATGATTTATTCTTTTCTTTTGTCTTGACTAATCCTCGTCGACTAGCTATGCTAACTTCATCTCATCTTGGACTATTCCGTGCCACTTAGCTGTGCCATCCACTAAGTCCTAAATCCCTTATCTTCTTATCTTTGATCACATGTATAACATTGTTCTACATTGTTCCACGACCTTCCATTCCACAGCTGCTTATTTAGACTTCTTGCTGTGGAATTCCCTTTCTCGTCTTGGTCCGTGCACGTTGGCATATCTATATAAACCCCTGCAATCATGCTGTTGTACCTTAGCTTCAATCTCCTAGATGTACATCCTGTAACCTAGTCCAAGTCTAATAACATCCCTTTTCTTTTCAAAGTTTCAACTCCTCCTTATAAGTCTTCACTGCACTTTAAGCAGTGTTCTTGATCTAGTCGTTGTTGAGACTATTGACTCAATGCTTACTTGTACGAATGAAACTCCACCGTTCTCTCTTGCTCAACTTGTGACATAACTGCATGACATCATTCCTGATCTTGACTTGTGATATTACTACAATATTGTCTCCTGTCCAGACTCATGATACTACCATGACGTCTATTCCAGTTCTGACCTATGACATCACTGTAGTGTCACTCCTCATCCTTTGACTATCCTAGGCTACACTCATCTTTACCCAGGCCAAGCATAATACACCACATCAAAGATGCAGAAGCCACCTTTTCAGCCCCCAAGATGCAGCTATGCCTGCAAGAAGTCAAGATCCTTGGTCAAACAGTGAATACCCAGGGATGAATACCAGTCCAGTCCAAAGTGGACAAAGTACTCAACTGGCCTACTCCTCAAAATATAAAGATTTCTAGGACTTTGTGGTATAGTATGAATTTGGATACCAAATTACTCTACCCTCACCAGCCCAATTTCTCAACTATGAAGAAAAGGAATTGATTTTGAATGGAATGAGCAAAAACAGAAAGCCTT
>JBBPTC010000768.1:0-11827 GCA_038093955.1 Boletus albobrunnescens
CAATGCAGGGGGAGAGTACAAATCACAGGCTTTTGATGATCTGCTCAAAGGACAGGGGATATGCATTTTCCAAAGCACTCCCCATACTCCACAACAAAATGGTTGAGCTGAACAATTCATGTACACCGTTATGGACAAGGCTAAGGCTATGTGGCATGAAGCCTGCATTCCCAAAAGCTGGTGGGAGTTTGCAATTGCTCATGTGACTCATATCTACAATAGAACACCATTGTACTGCCATAATTGGTGCACTCCATATGAGCTCATATATAAACAACAGCCAGACATAGCACACCTCTGTGTCTTTGGTTGCACTGTGCATATACCAGAGGATGTGCAGGCCAATGAAATGGCCCCTAAGTCTGAGCTTATGGTGTACCTAGGGGTTGCACCTACCAATAGCATGAACTTTTTGTTTATGTACTCCTCCAATAATATGTTATTTCATTCCATGCATGCATTGTTCAATGAAGCACAATTCCCCTGCTGTGCCATTCTGCCACATGCATCCTACCACATCTTCTGTGCCACCTGCTGCCAATGAGTGTGGTCCTATACTACCACTGCCCTCTGCTGGCAATGACTATTTACCCAGTTGACCTGCTGCTTGGAGTCCATCTTCTCCACCAGTCCCTCCTCATACTCCTTCACCCCAGTGAGTGCCACCATCCTAGCCTCCCACTCCTTGTAAGCAGTGACCTGGTGCTCCTCCAGTGGTGTCTCCACCTCTGCTTAGATGATCTGAACAGGAATGCCACATGCCTATCCAGCCTGGCAATATTTATGGTGATAAATGCCACTCCATAGATATAGAACATCACCCACACTAGGAAAGTTCATCACAGGATCCCAGTCCATCATCCTAATCCTCTGGTCTACCTGAGCTTTCTGTGCCTAGACTCCAATGCTCCTGCCTCTACTTCTGGCAGTAATGCAGACCTTCTATGCTTGTGTCATGAAGGTGGAGCTGATTTTGCCATGTTTTTGATGATGAAGTCTATCAGGCTTGACACTGCAGAGTCAAAGCTGTTACATGAATGGACCTATAGGGACATTAAGACACTACCCACTGCAGTACAGAAGGAATAGAAAGCTGCTTGTCAACATGAGCTTGATATTCTCTGTGAGCACAAAGTCTTCGAACTGGTTAACCACCCCAAAGGACATAAGGTGATTTCAAACCAATGGGTATTCAATCAGAAACCTGATGGTTGAAAGCATGCATGATTAGTTGCAAAAGGATTCTCTCAAGTAGAGGAAGTTGATTTTGATCATATCTTCTCCCCAGTCATAAGGTTTGAGACTGTATAGCTTATGCTTACACTTGCAGCCTTAGAGAACTGACACATCGAAGCACCTATTTATATGGCAAATTAAAAGAAGAGATCTACATGACCCAATCAGAGGGATTCACCATCCCAGGGCAAGAGCACAAAGTGCTCTGCTTATTGTGTGCCCTATATGGCCCTAAACAAGCCAGTTTAGCCTGGTGAGAGACTCTCAATGAGTCTATAAAAGAACTCAGCTTTGAATGTCTGAAGTCCAATGCTGGTATCTTTCTCTTCCAGAAGAAAGGCACCAATGTAGTGGTTGCTGTCATCTATGTAGACAATGCCCTGTTCTATGGCCCTAACAAGACCATTGTAAATGAAGTAAAGGGTGCTTTCATGTGCAAATGGGAATGCAGAGACTTAGGCCCTGTGAAGGAGTTTCTATACATGCAAATCTACCAGGAAGGCAGCAAGATCATGATTGATCAGTGCATCTATCTTGAAAAAGTCCTAGAGCGTTTTCAAATGCAGAACACCAAAGTTGCTCCTACACCTCTATTCTAGGAGTATTATCCTCAGGATTACAATGGTCCAGTAGACCCAGAATTGCGATCTCATTTCCAACAGGTGATCAGATTCCTGTTATATATCACACTTGGCACTCATCCAGATGTTACCTATGCTGTGACTGCCCTCTCTCAGCATGCTGCCCATTCTTCGAAGGAGCATCTTGATAAGGCATTATATATCTGCCAATATCTACTTGGGACATGCTATTACTCCCTTGTATTCGATGGTGCTTTTCAAGCTAGCCTAATAGCATACACCAACTCTGATTGGGCATCCAATCCCAATATCCGTCGCTCTCAGACTGGCTGGTTTATTAAATTAGCAAATTGCATCTTCAGCTGGCAGTTGTGTCAACAAAGTCGCATTGCCTATTCTTCCACAGAAGCTGAATACATTGCACTTTTTGATTGTAGCAAGCAGGTAGTTTGGTTATAATCACTTCTCGAGGAACTTGGCTATCAACTTCACCCAATACCTATTTGTGGTGATAACCAAGGATCTATTTTCATGGCCTCAAACTTCATTACTGAAAAGCATAACAAATATGTCAATATCAAATGGCATGGAGTACAGGAGTTTGTTAAAGAAGGGCTTATTGAAATATTCTTTATTGAAGGCATGGTTAATCCCACTGATATGTTCACAAAGAATCTTGGCCACATAAAGCTTGATCAGTTCCAATTGCAACTCGGGCTAGTCTTTTATGACAATGTCATTACTTTCTAAGGTGTCTTTGCCTTAGATGCTTACATGCATTAAATAGGCAGCTTAGCAAAAGGGAGTGTTGAACGAGCACCTTAGTGTAGCTCTCAACTGTTACACTTGGCCTGGGTAAGGACGAGCGTAGCCTAGGTTGGTCGAAGGTCAGAGTCGAGAGTGACGTCATGCAGTAATGTTATGAGTTGGTCAGGTCGAGAGTGACGTCATGCAGTAATGTCATGAGTTGGTCAGGTCGAGAGTGACGTCATGCAGTAATGTCACAAGTCAGTCAAGGTCAGAGTGACATCGTGCAGTAATGTCATGAGTCGGTTGGGTCAGGAGTGACATCACACAGTGATGTCATGAGTCGAGTCAGAGAGAATGGTGGAGTGCCATTCGTTCGAGTAAGCATTGAGTCAATAGTCTCAATGATGACTAGATCAAGAACACCGCTCAAAGTGCAGTGAAGACTTGTAACGGAGGAGGTGAGACTTTGACAGGAAAAAGAGGAGTTTATTAGACTCAGACTAGGTTATAGGATGTACACCTAGGAGATCAAAGCTAAGGTACTACAGCGCGATCGCAGGGTTTATATAGATATTGCCAATGCACACGGACCAGGATGGAAAAGGGAATTCCGTAGGGAGAAGTCTAAATAAGCGACTGCGGAATGGAAGGTCATGGAACAATGAAGAACAATATTGTACACATGATCAAAGATAAGAAGATAAGAGACTCGGGACTTAGCAGGTAGCATGGCTAAGTGGTGCGGAATAGTCCAAGACGAGCAAGGGTTAGCATAGCTAGTCGGCAAGAACTAGTCAAGACAAGAGAAAAGAGTAAAGAAAAGAATAAATCGTAACATCAACCACCTACAAAAGTAGTACATCGTGTAGGTTACTATAAGTAGTAAATGGTTCTCACCATACCTGTACACTATATAGGTTCAAACTCAGCTAATCTGAGTTCTAATTCATCTAGTTCCACTACTTTCACCACTGTGGTGTCACAAGCATCTTCTTCAAGCTCACCAGCATCTCCAACTGAACCCTTAACCTCAATCTCATCAGCTGGAATATTTCCATAAGTTTTAGGCAGTTCTCTGCAATACAACCTGCTTTCAACAAGTATGCATGTTATTGCACCACCAGTTCACAAAAGGATTGCCAGCATTGTCAACCCAACCATCAGCATGCTGCTGAGGGGGAGGCATATAATAGGGGTTATATCTGGTGATAGCTTCATCAAAAATAGTAGACTGGGGAAAGATGCATGGAAGAGGTGTGACATATCAAAGACATCCATAAGAGAATTTGTAGGTCATTCATGTATAAAATAGAGCAAGGAAGAAGTTGGCCATGCAAGCACCATAAATTAAATATTGGTAGATGGCATAAGGCATAAAGAAAACATTGTTGGTAAGAGCAATGGTGTTATTCAAGGAGGCCATTAGATATGTTCTGTGTGAGGGTTCTAGGGGATAAGAGAAGGGGGTGAAGCATTCAAGGCTTTATACCTTTCTCTTATCTTGGCAGTATTACCATGAGGTATACTCCAGTCAGAACATGAGTCATAGTATGAGTTAGTATCTAGATGATCTAGAGGGAATCTATTCTCCAGGACTTTAGCTATTGGACAATTATAGTATTTGAATAGTTCAAAAAAAATCAAGGGTTGTCATGTGGAGCTGGCAAGGCACATTTGGGTGTGACCTGTAAAAGTCAGCAATTGACTTCTATACATGAGTCAAATGGGATTCCAGCTCCCAAGTTTGTTCTTCATTAGAATATCTCTGCCAATGAACAAGAAATTCTAACTTGTTAGTTCTTCAGCAAGCATCCACTATATAATTGACTAGCCATTCAGTTTTTCTATCTTCAGTGACTAGCACTGGACCTGGTTTGTCAATAGATTGGCCTAGAAGGCGTTCTTTAATAGGGTTTTACTCTAGATATATTCACTATTGGGTGAATTTGCATAGATTTTGGTAAATGAAGCTTGACGGCATTGTTGCTGATCAATTTCATAATAATGTAAGGTCCTAGCCATAGTTCCGACAGCTTGCAAGAAGTGCATGTCAATTTCAAATTTTCTGTGGAGAGTCAAACCTTATCACCAATGACATAACTGGGTGCCATAGACCTGTATTTATTGGCTTGTTCTTTCATATGGTGTTGAGCCTTTTCTAGATTAGCCCAGGTTTGGTCTATAATGTCCTGAATATCTTTTACAAATTTTTCTGCAGTGGAGGCTTTGATGGAGTACTGCTCAAAACCTAAGCAAGGCTGATAAGTATAAGTCACTTCGAATGGAGATTTCTGAGTAGATTGTTGTTGCTTTGAGTTATATGAGAATTGTGCAAGGGGCAACCAATCAACCCATTCGTCTTGCTTTCACAAGTGAATAAGCAAAGATACTATTGGAGATCTCTATTCATTCATTTGGTTTGTCCATCAGTTTGGGGATGGAAGGTGGTGGATAATTTAGGTTGAATTCCTAATCTATAACATAGGTTTTTCATTACCTGAGAGGCAAATTGAGGGTCATGATCAGAAACAATGATAGATGGGAGTCCATGGTGTTTCCATTCATGATCCAGATATAAGCAAACTGTGTGAAGAGCAGATATTGCTTTTATATAGGGGATAAACTCGACTTCCTTCAAGAATCAATCAACAACTACTAAAATTGAATCAAATCCTTTGATAGGGGTAGATTTGTGGTGAAATCAACAGATATGTCTTTCCATGGTTTGTCTGGAATTGGTAGCAGTTGTAGCTTTCCAACAGGAGCAATTTTTTGTCCTTTGAATTTGGTGCAGTGATCACATCTTGAGACATAATCTTTAACCAGTGTTGCCATACCTGGCCAACAATAACTGCATGAGATGAGTTCTAATGACTTCTCTGCACCAGGATGTTCAGCTATAGGGGTATTATGATATAATTGGATAACCTCCATTTGGAGATCATCAGTATCGGGTATGAAGATCTTGCCATTTTCATCTGCTAGCAAATTTTGCTGCTCCATATAGATTTTGTTATCAGTACATAACTTTGTTATTTCTTTTTCTTTTAGTCTCCAAGTAGCATTTTTGATCTTTTCTTTGATGGTATCAGAATCTGTTTCTACAATAACTATGTTTCTGATGTCTTCTGGTGGTATGACTAATACACCTTTATTATTGTTATCCATGCTGGTGGTATGATCTTCTCATTGGGATAAAGCATCAGCTTTTTCCATTTGAGCTCCAGCTTTATAGATCCATTTGAAGTTAAACCTAGGTAATGTTATGGTTAATGGGTGAGCCTTGGGAGCTCTCTAATTCATTTTCATCTCTCCACTATGCTTTTGAATGGGTTTCTGCCTGGGATCGCCCTTGGGACTCCATTTCTCCTTCTTAGAGCCTTTTTGGTCATTCTGACCTTTCTGAGCATTCCAGAACACTTCCACTTCCACCCTTCTGAGTTCTCCCATGCTCTTGGAATGTCTGAAACACCTTATGCCTTTTCCTCTTCTTGATACAGACATCTCATCTCTTCTCATGGGTTTCTCTCACAACTCAGATGTCTTGTCTTTTACCCAGATATGATATGGCTGTATATGGAGTCCCATGACTCCTTTTGGACAATACCAATGCTGATCCATTTAGTATAAACAGAGTTCCACTCCTTCCAAGCAGAATAGCAGAATATGAAATACCTATGGAATTTCAATTCCTTTTGTAGACATAGAGCTCCATCTCCATATTTTCTCTCTTGGTATACAGCCACACCCTCATACCAGTATATATACTAGACAACCATGTACTATAGCATTAAGCTAGTTCTATGCAATCAAAGTGTAGTATCTATGTGATCCCAGAAGACCTTGAGAAGTGACTTTGTGTCTGCTCAAGTTCCTCTCTGTCAGAAGTGTCCAAGTGACTGCTGACCTCTCAGAACTCTCAGAAACATCGGAACTACACTTCCACATTACAGATAAGTATTAAGCCCATTGGACTTGTCTACAATTTAGATCTTGTCTTTTCATGAACCATTGGAGATTGGTATGATCATTCCAAATTCCAAATTCAGATTGAATGCCTTCTAGATAATGTCTTCATTGTTCGAGACTCCTGATAACACTAAGCATTTCTTTATCAGCTATGAGATAATTTCATTCTTCTGGACTCATGGAGTGTGATGAATATGCAACTGGATGCCATTTGCCATCTAATTCTATTGAGAGCATAGCTTCTGTGGCAAAGTCAGAGGCATCAGTTTCCAAGCGAAATTGTTTATCTATATTGGGAAATGCTAGGATAGGGGCAGAAGTGAAGTGATGTTTGAGAGTATCAAATGCTATTTGTTGAGCCTCAGCCCATACAAAAAGGTTCTCTTTCTTTGTAAGATCATTGAGAGGGTGAGCAACCTATGCATAGCCTTTTATGAATTGATGGTAAAAATTAGCAAGTCCTAGGAAACTTCAAACTTGGCAAACAGTAGTAGGCATAGGCCACTCTAGAATGGCTTTCAACTTGTCATCATCCATTTTGATTCCTGATGGAGTAATGATCATTCCTAAGAACTCTACTTCTTTGACTTGAAAATGACATTTCTCTGGTTTGATAAAGTCATTTTCTTCAAGTCAACAGAGTACTTCAAGTATGATTTTGTCATGTTCTTTGTAATCATTGGTTTTGGTGAAGATCATAAGATCATCTATATAGACAACACACACATCATGCATGTCAGTGAAGATTTCATTCATCATGATTTGGAAAGTGGCTGGTGAGTTGTATAAGTCAAAGAACATTACTAGGGGTTCAAAGGTACCTTGGTGGCATACAAAAGTGGCTTTCCATTCATCTCCCCTTGATTCGGATATTATTGTATTCCCATTGGAGATCCATTTTGGTAAATAACTTAGATCTTTTGAGCTTATCGATAAGTTGGGAGATAAGTGGTAGTGGATAGTTGTTTTTCATAGTATGTTCATTTAGATATCGATAATCTTGTACCATTCATTTTCATCCATCTTTCTTTAGAACAAAGAACATGGAAGATGTTTGAGGAGATTTAGATGGGCAAATATATCCTTTTTACAACTGATCATCTATAAAGTCGATCACTTCTTGTTGTTCTATGGAGGAGAGAGGAATCAGTAGACCTTTCTTTAGAACAAAGGTGTCTTTCAATTCTATTGCATGATCCCATGGTTTTCGTACAGGCATGCATTCTGATTTTGTTTTAGAGAATACTTTTAGGAATTTATGATATTCCTTTGATATGAGCTCTTTGAGTTTCTTCTCTTTATTCATAAGATCAGCCAATTGTTGGTCAACCTTTTGGCCTACATAGATTTGTTTGAAAAGACTCTAACTATCATATTCTTCAGATTCACATTGTCAGAGGAACAGGCATGAGTTCAAAGTGTAACAAGAAGGGGAACAATGAGTCATTTGGACTATTCCTTCTATCCAATCAATAAGTGAATTGTGCTGTTTTAACCATGTAAAGCCTAAGATAACTTGATTCTTTCCAAGATCAGTTACTTCAGCATTAGTTCTTTCTCTGTGTGAAACAACCAACTCACTTAAGAGCTAGTTGTTTGGGTTGGAAAGAGTACTAGATGTGAGCCAAGCACTAGCTGTTGTTGGGAAAACTCCAGGAGAACAAGACCGCCATCTCCTGGTTATTTATTGGGCTTTATATACTATAGCTACATGTGCACAGACTGTGCTATGCTTATCTCTACTTACTATACAGAGGTATGAGTTGGAATGACTGGGTATGACATGTGTCTAGGCTGTGTGCATGTGGATTGGGTGTGGCAAGTCATGAGTGGACAATAGGGGTTATGAGGTGACATGGTGAAGGTGTGAAGAGTGAACATGTGAAGCCGTGATATTGTGAAGACATGAAGTTGTGAAGTTGTGAAGATATAAAGATGTGACTGGGGTTGATTAGGGTAAGATGATTAGGAAAAGTATAGTGAACTTTGGTAGTGAAATAGTTATCGTTCTGAGATGTCTTGCTTTTCACAAGTGAATAAGCAAAGATATTGTTGGAGATCTCTATTTATTCATTCTGTTTGTCCATCAGTTTGGGGATGGAAGGCAGTGGATAATTTAGGTTGAATCCCTAACCTGTGGCATAAGTCTTTCATTATCTGAGAGGTGAATTGAGGGCCTCGATTGGAAATGATGGTAGATGGAAGCCCATGATGTTTCCATACATGGTCTAGATAAAGATGAACTGTATTCAAAGTGGATATTGTCTTTACACAGGGGATGAATTCGACTTCTTTAGAGAATCAATCAGTGACCACTAAGATTGAATCAAATCCTTTTGATAGGGGTAGATCTGTGGTGAAATCAACAGATATATCCTTCCATGGTTTGTTTGGAATTGATAATGGTTGTAATTTTCCAGTAGGAGCAATGTTTTGGCCTTTGAATCTGGTACAGCGATCACATCTTGAAACATAATTTTTTACCAGTGTTGACATTCCTGGCCAACAATAACTGCACGAGATGAGTTCTAATGTTTTCTCTGCACCAGGATGTCCAGCAATAGGAGTGTCATGATGTAATCATATAACCTCCATTTGAAGATCATGAACATTGGGCATGAAGATCTTTCCATTTTCGTCTGCTAGCAAATCTTGGTGCTCCATACAGACTTTGTTATCATTACATAGCTTTGTTATTTCCTTTTCTTTTAGTCTCCAAGTAGCATTTTTGATCTTTTCTTTGATGATATCGGAATCTGTTTCTACAATGAGCGGTATGACTAATATACTTTTATTATCAGCATCCATGCCAGTGGTATGGTCTTCTCATCAGGACAAGGTGTCAGCTTTTCCCATTTGAGCTCCAGCTTTATGGACCTATTTGAAGTTAAACCTAGATAAATATTGAGCCCATCAGGCTTGTCTGCGATTTAGATCTTGTCTTTGCATAAACCATTAGAGATTGGTGTGATCATTCCAAATTTCAAATTCAGATTGAATACCTTCTAGGTAGTATCTCCACTATTCAAGACTTCGGATAACGCTAAGCATTTCTTTATCAGCTATAGGATAATTTCGTTCTTTAGAACTCATAGAGTGCAAAGAGTATGCAATTGGATGCCACTTGCCACCTAGTTCTATTGAGAGCACGGCTCCTGTGGCAAAATCAGAGGCATCAGTTTCTAAGCGAAACTGTTTATCTATATCAGGAAATGCAAGAATAGTGGCAGAAGTGAAGCAATGTTTGAGAGTATCAAACACTGTTTGCTGAGCTTCAGCCCATATAAAGGGATTTTCTTTCTTTGTAAGATTATTGAGAGGACGAGCGACTTGTGCATAGTCTTCTATGAATTGATGGTAAAAATTGGCAAGTCCTAGGAAGCTTCGAACCTGTTGAATGGTAGTGAGTGTAGGCCATTCTAGAACAGCTTTAACTTTGTCATCATCCATTTTAATTCCTGATGGAGTGATGATCATTCCTAAGAACTCTACTTCTTTAACTTGGAAATTACATTTCTCTGATTTGATAAAGAGGTTATTTTCTTCAAGTTGACAGAATACTTCAAGTACAATTTTGTTATGTTCTTTATGATTATCAGTTTTAGTGAAGATCATAAGATCATCTATATAGACAACACACACATCGTGCATGTTGGTGAAGATGTCATTCATCATGGTTTGGAAAGTGGCCAGCGAATTGCATAAGCCAAAGAATATCACTAGAGGTTCAAAGACACCTCAATGGCATACAAAAGCAGCTTTCCATTCATCTCCTTCTTTGATTCAGATATTGTTATATCCCCATCGGAGATCCATCTTGGTAAATAACTTAGATCCTTTAAGCTTGTCAACAAGCTAAGAGATAAGTGGCAATGGATAGTTATTTTTCATAGTGTGTTCATTTAGATATTGGTAATCTTGTACCATTTGCTTTCATCCATCTTTCTTTGGAACAAAGAATACTGAGGATGTTTGAGGAGATTTAGAAGGGCAAATATATCCTTTTTGTAACTGATTGTCTATGAAGTCGATCACTTCTTGTTGTTCTATGGAGGAGAGAGGAATCAGTTGACCTTTCTTTGGAACAAAGGTGTCTTTCAATTCTATTGCATGATGAAACGACCAACTCACTTAAGAGCTAGTTGTTTGGTTTGGAAAGAGTACTAGATGTGAGCCAAGTACTAGCTGTTGTTGGGAAAACTCCAGGAGGACAAGACTGCCGTCTCCTGGTGATGTATTGGGCTTTATATACTGTAGCTACATGCACACAGACCATGCTATGCTTATCTCTACTTACTATACAGAGGAACGAGCTGGAATGACTGGGTATGACATGTGTTTAGGCTGTGTACATGTGGATTGGGCATGGCGAGTCATGAGTGGATGATAGGGGTCATGAGGCGAACATATGTGTGACTAGGCGGAACATGTGTTTGATAGCATGACATGTGAAGAGGTGACATGGTGAAGGTGTGAAGAGTGAACATGTGGAGCCATGATATTGTGAAGTCGTGAAATGGTGAAGTTGTGAAGTTGTGAAGACGTGAAGTCCTGACTGATGTGACTGATGGATTAGGATAAGATGATTAGGAAAAGTGTAGTGAACTAGTTATCGACCCGAGATGAGTGATTGAGGACTAGGAAAAATAGGGAAAAATAGGGGAAAATAGGGCATGTGTAAATAGGGCATGTGTAACACTACCCCCCTGCTAAGATCAAACATCCTGGTTGATCCTAGGTGCAGTTAAGCATCAGAGAAGTGTCCTCAATATAATTAGGATCAGCAGTCCAAGAATCATCCACATATCCCCAAGTTTGGTATGCAGGAACATCGTTATCAGGCTCAGTATCCAGCTGAGGTAGATCTTCGTCATCATAAGGGAGATGGGAATCCTCAGGGGCATTATCCACAGGACCCCATACTTCATCCGTACCATATGTTGTGAAGACTTCGCTATTATCATGATAAATAGAATTCCAATGCGTGAGATCCCGAGGCCAAGTGGGTTCATCAGTATGCATGTTATCACACCACCAATGTACGAAAGGATTGCCAGCTTGGTCAATCCAACCATCAGCATGTTGCCAGGGAGGAGGCATATAATAGGGGTTGTATCCATTGACGTCATCATCAAAGATAGTGGGATGAGGGTAGAGGCATGGCAAAGGTGTGACATATCTGATGCGTCCATAGGGGAATTCATAAGTCATCCATGTGTAGAGGAGGGCGAGGAAGAAGTCAGGTAAGCATGGGTTAGATGTCATGTATTGATAGAGGGCATAGCACATGA
>JBBPTC010000770.1:0-11816 GCA_038093955.1 Boletus albobrunnescens
ATTCGCCTCTCAGGTGATGAAGGACTTATGCCATAGATTAGGAATTCAACCTAAAATATCAACCGCCTTCCATCCCCAAACTGATGGGCAAACTGAACGGATGAATAGAGATCTCCAACAATATCTTCGCTTATTCACTTGTGAAAAGCAAGACGAATGGGTTGATTGGTTGCCCCTTGCATAATTCTCATACAACTCGAAGCAACAACAATCTACTTGGAAGTCTCCATTCGAAGTGACTCATACTTATCAGCCTCGCTTAGGTTTTGAGCAATGCTCCACCAAAGCCCCTGCTGCAGAACAATTTGTAAAAGATATTCAGGATACTATAGACCAAACTCGGGCCAGTCTAAAAAAGGCTCAACACCATATGAAAGAGCAAGCCAATAAACATAGATCTAAGGCACCCGGTTATGTCATTGGTGATAAAGTTTGGCTGTCTACCGAAAATTTGAAATTGACACATGCTTCCTGCAAGCTGTCAGAATAATGGCTAGGACCTTACGTTATTATGAAATTGATCAGCAGCAACGCCATCAAGCTTCGTTTACCGAAATCTATGCGAATTCACCCAGTAGTGAATATATCTAAGAGTAAAGCCCTATAAAGAACGCCTTCCAGGCCAATCTATTGATAAACCAGAACCAGTGCTAGTCACTGAAGATTGGGAAACTGAATGGCTAGTCGATTATATAGTGGATGCCCGCTGGAGAGCGAATAGATTAGAATTCCTTGTTCATTGGCAGGGATATTCTAATGAAGAATGAACTTGGGAACCGGAATCACATCTGACTCATTCACAGGAATCAATTGCTGACTTTTACAAATCGTATCCAAATGCACCTCGTTGGCTCCACATGACCACCCTTGATTTCCTTGACCTATTCAAATATTGTGGTCATCCAATAGCTGAAGTCCCAGAGACCCGCCTCCCTCTAGATCACCTAGATGTTGACTCATGCTATGACTCATGTTCTGACTCAAGTATACCTCATGGTGACACTGCTGAGATAAGAGAAAGGTATAAAGCCTTGAATGCTTCACCCCCTCCTCTCATCTCCCCGAGTCTGCACTCACCACATATACAATGGCTTACTTGAGCAACACTAACAACTTCTTTGCTCTTGCCTCCAACTCTTTTTTCATGTTCTATGCCCTCTATTAATACATGACATCTAACCCATGCTTACCTGACTTCTTTCTCGCCCTCCTCTACACATGGATGACTTATGAGTTCCCCTATGGACGCCTCCGATATGTCACACCTTTGCCATGCCTCTACCCTCATCCCACTATCTTTGATGATGACGTCAATGGATATAATCCCTATTATATGCCTCCCCCTCAGCAACATGCTGATGGTTGGATTGACCGAGCTGGCAATCCTTTCATGCACTGGTGGCGTGATAACATGCTTACTGATGAACCTGCTTGGCCTTGGGATCTCATGCATTGGAACTATATTTATCATGATGATAGCGAAGTCTTTACAATATATAGTACTGATGAAGTATGGGGTCCTGTGGATGATACCCCTGAGGATTCCCGCCTACCTTATGATGATGAAGATCTACCTCAGCTGGATACTGAGCCCAATAATGATGTTCCTGCATACCAAACTTGGGGATATGTGGATGATTCTTGGTCCGCCGATCCTAACTATATTGAGGACACTTCTCCAATGCTTAACCGCACCTAGGATCAACCAGGATGTTTGATCTTAGCAGGGGGGTAGTGTTACACATGTCCTATTTTTCCCTTATTTTTCCCTATTTTTCTTAGTCCTCAATCACTCATCTCGGATCGATAACTATTTCACTACCAAAGTTCACTACACTTTTCCTAATCATCTTATCCTAATCAACCTCAGTCACATCTTCACATCTTCACGACTTCACGACTTCACATCTTCACGATATCACGGCTCCACATGTTCACTCTTTACACCTTCACCATGTTACATCTTCACATGTCACGCTATCTAACACATGTTCCGCCTAGTCACACATATGTTCACCTTATGACCCCTATCGTCCACTCATGACTCGCCACACCTGATCCACATGCACACAGCCTAAACACATGTTATACCCAGTCATTCCAGCTTATACCTCTGTATAGTAAGTAGAGATAAGCATAGCACGGTCTGTGTGCATGTAGCTACAGTATATAAAGCCCAATAAACCACCAGGAGACGGCAGTCTTGTCCTCCTGGAGTTTTCCCAACAACAGCTAGTACTTGGCTCACATCTAGTACTCTTTCCAACCCAAACAACTAGCTCTTAAGTGAGTTGGTCATTTCAGGCAACCCACGAGGAGTGCACAAAATGCGTTCTTCAATGGATGCAAAAACTTGATCTACACTTGAAACTCTCCAAGTGTAACTTTGCTACCAAGGAAGTTGAATACCTTGGTATGATTATCCGTCCTAGTGAGCTCACCATGGACCCTGTTAAGCTCGACAGTATCGCCAAGTGGCCTACTCCTGAGAAAGTCAAGGATGTATGTTCCTTCCTTGGCTTTGCCAATTTCTACTGCCACTTCATCCCAAACTACTCAACCGTTGCATGCCCCCTAATCGATCTTACCAAGAAATCCCAAGCCTGGGCTTGGACCCCCTCCTGTCAGTGTGCTTTCAATCAACTCAAAGCCCTCTTCCTTGCACAACCTGTCCTTCATTTTCCCGACGTCTCCGCCCCATTTGCCATCACAACTGATGTCTCAAAATACACTTCTGGGGCAGTCCTCCTTTGAACCGATGCCAATGGCGAGTGGCATCCTTGCTCGTATCTCTCTGAATCGTTTTCACCCGCAGAAAGAAACTATGACATCTATGATCGTGAACTTCTTGCAATTCTCCAAGCCCTCAAAGCATGGTGCCATTATCTCCTTGGCTCCACTTTTCCTGTCCAGGTCTTCACTGACCATAAAAACCTGACTTACTTCTGTTCTGCCCAGCACCTGAACCGACGTCAGGCCTGCTGGCTCCTGGATCTTGCTGATTTTGATCTCAAGATCACTCACATTCCCGGCAAAGATCTTGCTGCTCCCGATGCTCTTTCTCATTGTCCTGACCTTCTTCCTGCCTCTGACAACGACAACCAAGGAACCATTCTTCTTCCCCCTTCGCTCTTTGTCAACGTAATTGATTCCACCATCTCCAGCGTCATCGAAGATGAATCGAAGAAGGACAACCTGTACCTGTCCATCCTTCAATCCCTTGATAAAGATCTCCTCGCTCCTTTCTGCTCTCACTTCTCTGACTGGCAACTTCACAATGGCATTCTCCTTTACAAGAACCGAGTCTACATCCCTTCCACCAAGGGTCTCCATCAATCCATCGTCTCGTGTTGCCATAATCATCCTTCCACCGGTCACCCGGGCTTCCTGAAAACTTATCAGCTCATTGCTGCCGATTACTGGTGGCTAGGCTTTGCCACTCATGTCTGTTCCTTTGTTTCTGGCTGTGCCATCTGCCAGCAGAACAAAGTGAACACCCATCCAACCTCAGCCCCCCTCCTTCCTATTTCCTTGTCTGCTTCTTGTCCATTCCAGCAGATTTCCTATGATCTTATCACCGACCTTCCTCCCTCTGCTGGCTTTGATTCCCTCTTGGTCGTGGTCGACCAAGGGCTTACTAAGGGGGTAATTCTATGCCCAACAAAGAAAACCTATACTGCCAAAGGAGTAGCCTCGCTTTTCTTCATGAAAGTCTACTCACACTTCGGCCTCTATGACAAAATCATCTCAGACAGAGGCCTACAATTCACCTCTGCCTTCACAAAAGAACTCGGGAGGATCCTCAGTTATGATCTCTCCCTATCCATGGCATATCATCCTCAGACTGATGGTGAAATGGAACGGATCAACCAAGAAATTGAAACTTATCTGCATATCTATTGCGGAAATAACCCCACTGCATGGTCTGAATCAATTACTCATGCAGAATTCGCACATAATCACCACCCTCACTCCATCACCGGCAAATCCCCGTTCTTCCTGATGATGAGATATGAACCTCGTGCCCTTCCTGATGTTATCACCTCGTCAAACCTTCCTATCATAGAAGAACAAATAAATTCTCTCACTGCTGCTCAAAACAAAGCCCTCACTGCACACAAGCTTACTAGGCAAGTCATGGCCTCTCGTTCCCAAAAACTGTTCTCCCCTTTCCAGAAAGGCGATAAGGTGTGGCTAGAAGCCCACAACCTAAAACACCATGTCATCCATCCGAAACTCGCCCCTAAACGTGAAGGACCCTTTACCATTACAAAGGTCTTATCGCCTATCACATACCAACTCTGACTCCCACAGACGTGGAAAATTCACCCCGTCTTTCATGCCTCTCTCTTATCACCCTATTGCGAAAACACTGTCCATGGGAAAAACTTCCCTGTGCCACCTCCTAACCTGGTTGATGGTGAAGAAGAATATGAAATTGAACGGATATTATGCCACCATGGAACTCTGTCTTCCCGTTATTACCTGATCCGATGGAAAGGATACTCGGCCGAAGAAGACTCTTGGGTACCTGAGCAGAATCTGAAAAATTCACAGTCCGCTCTAAATGAATATAAAAAACTTCGCTCCTCCACCTTTCCTTCCTCATCCCCTCCTTGTCAAACCACCAACAAGAACAAAAACTGTTGATAAACAACAATGTCGTCAATGTCCAACCTCTATGAATCGTCTTTTCTTTCTACTGAATCTTCTATTTCTATTACTGAACTGTCTGTTACCATAGACACCCCTCCGCCTCCTAGCAGAACTACTCCTGCTGCCGAAGAAGACCTCCCCCCTATCACCCAGGCCTCCCAAGTATTTGTTCGTGCTCCTGCCATCCCTGTCATTTCAGTGGATGTCCCACTCTTCGCTCACCATCTGGTCAATGACTTCCCAGACGACAACCAGATCTACCGCCTTCACTCGTACTTTAGGGACTCATGTCTTGCTGTTCCTATCAATGTCCATCTTGACATGAGATCCCCCCTTCTTGCTGTCTACATGGCAGCCCACCAAGTCAGCCAGCTAGAACTCCTAGCCAATCATTATTCCTCTGACCTGCAACTCAACTTCTAAAAATCGATTCTCAGAGACGTCATCAAGCAGCTAAACGACTCTATAAACATACTTTCGCATCAAATGGATTTCTTCAACTTCCTCGAAGACCTCAACCGTTACCTCCAGGAGCTCAGTGAACAAGAGCATCCTCCGTTCGTCCCTCTCTCCTCCCCTCATGTCCCAACCATTCCATCAACCCCGTTTGCATCCTTGTCGGCCTTAGAACCAGCCAAACTCGCCTACACAGAACGTGTGGACCACTATTGGACTGGAGGAGATGGAAGTATCGTACTTCCATCCAACCACCCTCACTTCGCTGAAGCATGTCACCATTGTCATCGTCTTGGTCACTTTCAACGTGACTGTCGTTTTTATTGCTGCCCTCTCTGCCTCCGATTTGCACTGGGTCATTTGCAAGCCACTTGTCCTCTTAAGAGAAGGTCTACCCCTGCCACTCCAACCTCTCCAACCCCATCCTCCTTGTCTCATTGCACCCGATCTTCTTGGGTGTCTTCCTCGTCTTCTGGTCATGGTACCAGATCTGTTAACTTTGTGGAACCTATCCCAGTTCCTCCTCCATCTTGATCCTGTACTCGATGCACTCCTCATCGTCCTGTTCCCCGTCCTCCATCTCTGCTGAGGTCTCCCTTGCCCCCTGACTATAACGACGAATACGATTCCACTGCCTGGGCCAACATTACTGGATCTCTGGGGGGAGCCTATTTAGATCTTTAAAAAGTAGTTCCAACAGGAGTTTGGAACATAATGGGGGGGTAATGTTACGATTTATTCTTTTCTCTTGTCTTGACTAGTCCTCGCCAACTAGCTATGCTAACCCTTACTCATCTCGGACTATTCCACACCACTTAGCCATGCCACCCACTAAGTCCTGAGTCTCTTATCTTCTTATCTTCGATCATGTGTATAACATTGTTCTACATCATTCCACGACCTTCCATTCTGCAGTTGCTTATTCAGACTTCTCCCTGCGGAATTCCCTTTTCCATCTTGGTCTGTGCGCGTTGGCAATATCTATATAAATCCTGTGATCACGCTGTAGTATCTTAGCTTCGATCTCCTAGGTGTACATCCTGTAACATAGTCTGAGTCTAATAAACTCCTCTTTTCCTTTTGAAGTCTCATCTCCTCCATTACAAGTCTTCACCGCACTTCGAGTGGTGTTCTTGATCTAGTTGTCATTGAGACTATTGACTCAACGCTTACTCGTACAAACAGCACTCCACCGTTCTCTCTGACTCGACTCATGACATTACTGCATGACATCATTCCTGACCTCGACCGACTCATGACATTACTACACAACGTCACTCCTAATCCCGACCAACTTGTAACATTGCTGCACGATGTCACTCTTGACCTTGACCTTTGACTATCCTAGGCTATGCTCGTCCTTACCCAGGCCAAGCGTAACAGCGACTAAAAGAAAAAAAAAATAACAAAGTTATGTACTGATAACAAAGTCTATATGGAGCAGCAAGATTTAGCAGACAAAAATGGAAAGATTTTCATACCTGATACTAATGATCTCCAAATGGAGGTTATTCAATTACATCATGATATCCTTATAGCTGGACATTTTGGTATAGAAAAAAAATTAGAACTTATCTTGTGTAGTTATTGTTGGCCAGAAATGACAACACTAGTTAAAGATTATGTCTCAAGATGTGATTGCTGTGCTAGATTTAAAGGACAAAACATTGCTCCTGCTGGAAAACTACAACCATTACTGATTCCAGACAAACCATAGAAAGATGTATCTGTTAATTTTACCACAGATCTACCCCTATCAAAAGGATTTGATTCAATCTTAGTAGTCATTGATCAGTTCTCTAAGAAAGTCAAATTTATCCCCTGTGTAGAAGTGATATATGCTTTTGACACAGTTTGCCTTTATCTAGACCATGTATGGAAACATCATGGACTTCCATCCACTATTATTTCTGATTGTTGCCCATAGTTTGCCTCTCAAGTGATGAAGGACTTATACCATAGATTGGAAATCCAACCTAAATTATCCCATGCCTTCCATCCTCAAACTAATGGACAAACTGAATGGATGAATAGAGATCTCCAATAGTATCTTCACTTATTCACTTGTGAAAAGCAAGATGAATGGGTTGATTGGTTGCCCCTCATGCAATTCTCATATAACTCAAAGCAACAACAATCTCCATTCAAAGTGACTTATACTTATTAGCCTTGCTTAGGTTTTGAGCAGTGCTCCACCAAAGCCCTGGCTGCAGACAAATTTGTAAAAGATATTCAGAATACTATAGACTAAACTCAGGCTAATCTAGAACAGGTCCAACAACATATGAAGGATCAAGCCGACAAACATAGATTTAAGGCACCTAATTACATCATTGGTGATAAAGTTTGGCTGTCTACAGAAAATTTGAAATTGATATGTGCTTCTTGAAAGCTGTTAGAATGATGGCTAGAACCTTACGTTATTACAAAATTGATCAGCAATAACACCATCAAGCTTCATTTACTGAAATCTACGCAAATTCACCCAGTAGTGAACATATCTAGAGTAAAACCCTATAGAGAACACCTTCTAGGCCAATCCATTGATAAACCAGGCCCAGTGCTAGTCATTGAAGACAGAGAAATCGAATGGCTAGTTGATTATATAGCTGATGCATGCTGGAGAGCCAATAAGCTAGAATTCCTTGTTTATTGGTAGGGATATTCTAATGAAGAACAAACTTGGGAACCAGAATCCAATCTGACTCATTCACAGGAATCAATTGCTGACTTTTACAAGTTACACCCGAATGTGCCTTGCTGGCTTCACATAACAACCCTTGATTTCTTTGACTTATTCAAATATTATGGTCATCTAATAGCTAAAATCCTGGAGGATAGACTCTCTCTAGACCATCTAGATATTGACTCATGCTATGACTCATGTTCTGACTTGAGTACACCTCATGGTAACACTGCTGAGATAAGAGAAAGGTATAAAGCCTTGGGTGCTTCACTCCCTCCTCACATTCCCTTGAGCCTTCATATAGAGCATACCCAATGGCCCACTTGAACAATACCACTACCCTCGCTGCTTTTGCTAATAGCATTTTCTTCATGGCTTATGCCATCTACCAATATCTAATTCATGGTGCTTGCATGGCTGACTTCTCCCTTGCTTTATTTTAAACATGGATGACTTTATAAATTTCTCTATGGACGTCTCAGATATATTACCCCTCTTCCATGCACCTTACCCCAGTCCACTATCTTTGATAAAGCTATTACTGGATATAACCCCTATTATATGCCTCCCTTTCGGCAGCATGCCGATGAATGGATTGACAATGCTGGCAACCCTTTCATGCACTGGTGGTGTAATAACATGCAGAACAATGAACTCCCTTAGCCTAGAGACCTCACACACTGGAATACTATTTACCATGATAATAGCAAAATCTTCACTGAATATGATACTGATGAAGTATGGATATCCAATGATGAAGTCCTGAAGGATTCTCATCTTCCATCTAACTTGGAGGATGTACCTGATGGTGCCATTTCTGCATATACCAATTGGGGTTATGTAGATAAATCATGGACATCTCATCCTAATTATGTTGAGGACAGCTCTCCAATGCTCAACCACACCTAAGATCAACTAGGATGTTTGATCTTAGCTGGGGGTAGTGTTACACATGCCCTATTTTTCCCCTAATTTAGTGCTTTTGAGGAATAGCACTATTGAAAGGAACTCAACCAAAAGACCAAGCCTTGTTACTTGGGACCCTACAAAGTTCTCCACCACACCAAAGGAGGAAGTTATATTCTGAGTGAACTAAATGGAGCACCATTAGCCTGTGTAGTAGCTGCATTCAGACTTGTTCCATATATTACCTGGCAAGAACTATCAACTCTTGCACCATCATTCAACACCAACAATCCAAATCCAGACTCTAATGTCAATTCTAACCCTGAGATCTGAATCTGAGGAAGACAATCTTCCATATTTTCCAACCCCCTACCATCTATTACCATTTCTAAGTCAGATAGATCAGGAAGATCTTTCATCATTACCTGACTTACAAAGGCAAGCATACTATATTTGGAGTGAGTACTATAAACAACAACTCCAACAAATTGAGAATACTCTCAGAGAAGCAACCTATTGTTGGTTAGCTCACCTAATTACTAAACACACACTATATATTTACCAACCCCTTATAAATCTATCTGCTGAAACAAATATCTCCCAAAGCAAACAGATTACTATCCCAAACCTACATCTATCCTTGATAATTCCAGGGCAAATTACTTGCAATCAGTGTGATCGCTTACATAACTACATAAAAGCAATCCAGATTACAAGGCAATGAGTGTCTGTTTTCCAAGACAAAATCTTGCACACTATACAACCACCTACATTCATTGAATCTAAGGACATTGATATTGAGCAACTCTTCTAGGAGTTCATTAATATTAATGGAGCCGGAACCAACCAAGAATCACCCTATCAATCAGGAACTCCAGATTTGAGTTCAGAACTCTAATCAGCCACTAGTCTCCTCTGAAAACCTCCTGACATATTAGAAAGCTAGATTCAAAGCATTACACTTTCATAGGACAAATAGAGCTACTATAGTCTGAAATTTCCAGTTCATTGCATTCACAACCATACCATTGGTTGGCAAGCTAGGAAAGCTTTATTGCTTCTATCATGGAAATACCACCAGGAAGACGCCAATCACAAAGAATGCCTTGGATGTTATTTATATTTCAGCATATTGATTGAAATAGATCAAGTGCTTCTCACACTCAATCAGGATCAAATTCTGATCTGAGTCAAACACCTCACAACACACCCCTATCCATTACTACCCTGCATAGTATCAAATTCATTTTCAACACCCTTTCAATACTACCTCTGGCACACACTGTCAAGGTCAGTAACAATACTTACCTGACATCATGATGCTTTACTGGTTGGCAATTAGCATGTCTATCTCTCTCACCAATCAATTTTGCCACTTTCATGGAAATGGTACTTTCATTTTTGCAATCTTTCCTTTTGACAGTTTAGAAGGACAAGCCTTAGGATACGAAATTACCAATCCTCCAGCACTTGGCAACTGTGTAGCAATTTATGCATATGTTGGGAAACTTAGTAAGATTTTGCATGTTGTCAATGGAATTGCTTATATTTGTATCACTCCATCTCCTTCATACTATGGTGATATCTATCCACCAAGTCCATTTACACTTACCATTCCTATTCATTGGATTCACCCATCCATAGCACTGTCTATACACACCCTGCTATCCTGGTTCCAGCGACAATCACATTTACTACCTATTCCCCACCCTCTTCTATTTGAACAGTTTATACCAGAGGCACCACATATAGATTTACTCTAACTCTACTCCTATTTGTGCCCTTGTCTGGTTACTGATTCAAACTCCAATCCATCACCACATACTCCCTTTATATACTTCCCACTTCCTGATACCATTTCAGTTTCTACACCAGTTACTGTAGATTGGTAAAGTCCAATATATTGGTTAGAAAGGAAGACCATCAAGGAAAACCACTCAACTCAATCTAACCAACATGGCAATGCCAAAAATACTCCATTTCATAGCATCAGCATACACACTGCAAGATCTAGATACCTTAGAAAGTCTCACAAAAGACCTTTTTAAATTCTTGCATTACAATCTTGAACAATATGCTACCGACCCAGGAAACCCTTTTGGATTCTACCATGCAAGGATAGTAGTCCAATTGTTTGGACCACATCTTGGTAGTTCCATAATCAATTGGGAATGTCACTATTGCAAGTAACTTTTCCTATATGCTCAATACTTCAATCAGAAATTGAACAATATCTGCATGGAAAAGGTATTATTGAGCACTGCCTATCATTAACCCATTCCACCCAGTCTAGAAATGATTGACATATTTTCACCACCATTTCCACCCATTCCTACTGAAACATTCCAAGGAGTGTTACAAGCACTTGCTCATACTAGAACCACTAGTCAACCTCCTGATACACCATCATTATCTCCTACTGTTGATGAACACTTAGAGGACAATGAGAATCCGTAAGCATCTACACTAGACTATTCAATCCATATCCATCATGGAGAACCAGGAGCAAGGCATACATTCCATTTTTTCTATTGCCAGCACACCCACAGATGCTCTAGCAAAGCAATATATCCTAAACCAACTCTACAGAGCTTTGAGGAATCTATTGGCTGAGCATTGCAATCACATCCATCCTACCCTACAACATGAGCCACCCAGAATACCAGAATACCATGCCTCAGTTATTCCACAATTGGAAGATGAGCATTTAGGTGAGACTCTGATTGTATGGCACTGTCACACTTGTTATGCTATCTTTTGTCAAGCAAGAGCCTACAATCATCAGTAGAACTCTGCAAATAGACAATTAGCAACCCTAGAACAACCAGAACAACCTCCCAGTAGAGAATTTACAGATTCATATCACCTATCTTTTCTAGCAGTGGATCCAGAATTAATCTCTACACTGCTGCAAATTCTCATGCCTATCCTGACCATTTATAATTCTTGAGTCAATTGGGGATGATTGATTTCTGTTCCCTGTAAATGACCTGCATGTATTTCATTCATGCGGAGTTATGGAGTGTCTATCCTTCCATTCTGGAGCAGATAGAACTCATAATACCCATACCAGACTCTCAAGTATATAGCAATCTTGAAGTGTCTACAAATA
>JBBPTC010000774.1:0-11811 GCA_038093955.1 Boletus albobrunnescens
TGAGAGAGTGGAAGGAGGAATGAAGGGAAGGAAGAATAAATAGAAGATAATTGACCAATGTTCGCAGTAGTAGTGGTAGGAAGAATTGAGGTCAAGGGAGACAGAAGGTGTTGGCAGGAATTAATTATAGGATAGTGATGGCAAGGATCAGGATGGTGATGACGAGAGTTAGAAGGGTGACGACAGGAATGGACAGAATGTGCCAAGTCTTTCCCAAGGATGGATGGCACAACTAGAGCACCACAGTGGTTTCCCAGGTCAAAGAGGCAAGAGATTTCTGGAGTTGTGAACTTTATGATAGTATCATGAGTCATGTCAGAGAAGTTGCCAGAGAAGAGTAAGGAATGTCACCAGTAAAGAACAAGGATGTCGCTAGTAACAAGTGTGCTCAGCTTAACCTACTGAGAGCAAGACACAGGAGAAAACCCCCATGTCAAGGTGGGCATTGATAGGAACTGCGAGGCGAGAGTCCCTAAAGTAAGAATGAAGGCAATAGATCTGGTTATCATCTAGGAAATCATTGACCAGATGGTGAGCGAAGAGTGGGATGTTCACTGATACAATAGGAACGGTGAGAGCACGGACAAATATTTGGGGAGATGATGTGGAGACAGGAGGGAGGTCTTCTTTGGCAGCAAAAGTAGTTCCACTAGGAGGTGAAGGGGTGTCTATGATAACAGAGGATTCAGTAATTAAAAAAGATTCAGTAGAAAGAAAAGACGATTCATAGAGATTTGACATGGATGATGTTACGATTTATTCTTTTCCCTCTTGAACACTTCGCTCTTGCTTACTATTACTTGACCTTTGCTGATATTGCTCATCTACTTCACAATATCACTGATACTTGTTCCCTTTTATGCTTACCAGCTTTCATTACAATTAGTAAGCCTTTCCCTTTATGCTTACCAGCTTTCCTTATAACTAGTAAGCCTTTCTTGAACTGTTCATTTTGATTACGATACTCTTACCTTGTACTCGTATCTAATCTCTCTTCTCGATACTCCTTTAATCCCCGCCTAGCCATATTATAGTACACATGTACCATGGCTTCTCCCTTCCTAGGTGTACATCCTGTAATCTAGTCCGAATCTAATAAACTCCTCCTTTTCCCTTCGAAGTCTCACCTCCTCCTTAACAAGTCTTCATCACACTTTGAGCGGTGTTCTTGAACTAGTTGTCGTTGAGACTATTGACTCAACGCTTACTCTCTGACCTCCTGACCGACTTGTGACATTACTGCACAACGTCATTCCAACCTCGACCGACTCGTGACATTACTGCACGATGTCACTCTGACTCCGATCGACTCGTGACATCACTGCACGATGTCACCTCTGACCAACTTGTAACATCGCTGTGCGACATCACTCCTAACTCCGACCTTCGTCTATCCTAGGCTATGCTCGTCCCTACCCAGGCCAAGCATAACAAAAGATCGAAGCTACCTGAAGGCCTACCATTGTGTAGTACGCCACCATTTCCTCCTCGAACAGACGTGGTTGACCCGACCGTCCCCTGACCCCCATCCCTGTCCTGTGGTATGCTCGATACTGCAATCTTGAGCCTTCGCTCTCCCCCGAACCTTTGAACTCTTCACCCACTTCTTCTGAAAGCGAAGACCTTCACCTCGCCTCACCTACAGACGAGAAAACCGTCCAGACATTAGCGCACGACTCAGTGTCGCTAACCTTACCCAGACCACCGACACCACCGTCTCCACCTTCCATCTCGAGGCAAACTTCTCTCGCTACAGCGTTCCCCTACCCAATCACCAGACCACCTACTCCAACTCCTCCTGCCATGTCGTCTACCAAACATGCTGAACTTCGCATCGGCTCTCCAGAGGAGTATGATGGAAACCCAAAGAATGCCAAATCCTAGCTAAATGCTGTATGAACCTACCTCTTGACCAATGAGGATGTCTACAACACTGACGCAAAGAAAGTTGCTTTCGCACTCTCCTACATGAAGAAAGACGCCGCCTATACATGGGCATTCACTTTTCGGGCAGACGCCTTAGACAACAACTCGTTTGGAACCATGTTGGACTTCAAGTCCAAATTTTTAGATGCCTTTGACCATGCCAGTACCAAGACCGACGCAATAACTTGGCTGGCCACCACGCAAATCAAAGATCGTAAAGTACTCTCCGAGTACATCACCGAATTTAAAAACCAAGTCGCAGTTAGCGGCATTACCGAGGAACTTGTCCTCATCAACTACTTCTCCACCGGAATCCCCGAACCCCTCATGAGACAAATCCTGGCCATGGAGACCATACCAACGAAAGTCACCGATTGGTACAAGAAGGCCATGGTCTTCAAACAAGGTGCCGACCAATCCGACTTGATTCGCGCCATGCACAGAAACCCTTCCTCAACCCCCCGCTTCTTCTCTACCCACACGAAAGAGAAGGACCCAAACGCCATGGACGTAGATGCCGTCCGCATCCCAAAACCAAGAAGACTTACCGACGAAGAACGGGTAAGATTCACTAAAGAAGGACGATGTTTCAAATGTTGTCAAAAGGGACACTCTTCCTGGGACTGCAAAGTCCAATTCCTGAAACCTTCTGCACAGAAGAAAACGGAAGAGAGAGTCCAAAAGGCAAAAAAAGACAAGGATCTTCCAGATCTTCTGAAGTTGGAGAACTATGAAGAAGAAGAGAACACAGTAGGACGTGTCCAATTCAAACAGGGTTTTTAGAACAGAGGCCTCTATCGACACGAGTACCCTCCTCTTCCTCCTCTCTTACGTGCGCTCCTGTACTTGTATCTTCCAAATCCAAATCTCTTCAGATTCCAATACAAGTCATTGATCCCTTGCATGTTATGAAAGTCGTCGATACCCGCGCCCTAGTTGATAGCGGCGCAGACATCTCCTGCATTGACTTTGGATTCATCTGAAGAAACCGACTTCCTACCACCCGTCTACCGAAACCGATTTCCATTCAGAATGTTGACCAAACCTTGAACAAGAAAGGCCAGATTCACTTCACCTCTGACCTCTACCTTAACATCGAAGGAATAGTCCAAAAGGTGACCTTCTATGTCATGGATTGCGGAACCGAGAACGTTATCCTCGGACTCCCCTGGCTAAAGAAAGCCAATCCTTTCGTCGACTGGAAATCCAACACTCTTACCATCGATGAGTCCACGGACGAATCCAAGGGGCTTTACCAATCCTACGCCTCGAATGCCCTCTCCAACGACACTCTCCTGAACCAACGTTGCCCCCCTCCTCAACACACCATGATCAGGGCAACTGCCGCTGATCACCTCGAAAAGTTCATCGGACATGAATCCGAAAATGAATACGTTCAACGGGCATGCAACATTTACACCTGTAACCAGATCGTACGATTCGGCACCTATTTCTCCCCTCTCGGCAAAAGACCAGCCAAACCAACTTCCATTGCCAAAGTAACATCAGCAATGGAGTTAGCCAGAGAGGCTGACAAGAACAAGAAGGAAACCGTCCTTCCCACAGAATACCAAGAATACGCTTCCGTCTTCTCGAAGGAAGCTACCAAACACGTCCCTCCTTCCCGACCCTACGACCACGAAATCAACCTCGACAAGTCGTTTAAGCCAAAGATCGGGAAAATCTATCCTCTTGCCCCTGAAGAAAAGAAGGCGACGGATGCCTTTATCAATGAAAATCTCCCCAAGCGTCTCCTTTCTTCTTTGTTAAAAAGAAAGATGGCAGTCTCTGTCCTTGCCAAGACTACTGCTATCTCAACGAACACACTGTCCGCGACGCTTACCCCCTTCCTTTAATCTCCGACCTCGTTGACAAACTCAAAGACGCAAAAGTCTTCACCAAATTCGACGTTCGATGGGGTTATAACAATGTCTGCATCAAAGATGGACACCAATGGAAAGCCACCTTCATCATGCATCGCGGACTCTTCGAACCAATGGTTATGTTCTTTGGCTTAACCAACTCCTCTGCCACGTTCCAACGATTCATGAATGATTCGTTTAGGGACATGATCGCCGAAGGATGGCTCGTTATCTACATGGACGACCTCCTTATCTTCTCCCCTAACTCGACAACCCACGAGGAACGCACGAAACACGTTCTTCAAAGGATGCAAGAACTTGACTTGCACTTAAAACTCTCAAAGTGCAACTTTGCTACCAAGGAAGTCGAATACCTTGGTATGATCATTCGTCCTGGTGAAATCGCCATGGACCCTGTAAAACTCGACGGTATCGCCAAGTGGCCGACCCCAGAGAAAGTCAAGGATGTTCGCTCCTTCCTTGGCTTTGCCAATTTCTATCGCCGCTTCATCCTCAACTACTCCACCGTCGCATGACCCCTCATCGACCTCACCAAGAAATCCCAGGCTTGGGCCTGGACACCATCCTGTCAGAGTGCCTTTGATCGCCTCAAAGCCCTCTTCCTAGCAAAACCTGTTCTCTCCTTTCCTGACGTCTCCGCCCCATTCGCCATTACAACTGATAAAACTTAACTTACTTCTGTTTCGCCCAGCACCTGAACCATCGTCAGGCCTGCTGGCTCTTAGATCTTGCAGATTTCAATCTCAAGATTACCCACATTCCTGGCAAAAACCTTGCCGCCCCCGACGCTCTCTCGCGCCGCCCTGATCTCATTCCCACATCTGATGACGACAACCAAGGAACTGTCCTTCTTCCCCCCTCTCTTTTTGTCAACATGATCGATTCCACTATCTCTAGCATTATCGAAGACGAATCGAAGAAGGACAACCTCTACCTGTCTGTCCTTCAATCCCTTGACAAAGGACTCCCCACTCCTTTCTACTCCCGCCTCTCCGATTGGCAACTTCGTGATGGCATCCTCCTGTACAAAAACTGCGTCTACATCCCTTCCACCGAGGATCTCCACCACTCCATTGTCTCCCATTGCCACGATCATCCTTCCGCCGGTCACCCCGGCTTCTTGAAAACTCGCCAGCTTGTTGCCGCCGATTACTGGTGGCCAGGCCTTGCTACCCACGTCCGCTCCTTTGTATCTGGCTGCACTGTCTGCCAACAGAACAAGGTCAACACCCATCCAACGTCGCCCCCGCTCCTCCCTATCTCCTCATCTGCCTCTCGTCCCTTCCAGCAGATCTCTTGCAATCTTATCACTGATCTCCCTCCATCTGCTGGCTTCGATTCTCTCTTGGTTGTGGTCGACCAAGGGCTTACTAAGGGGGTAATTTTATGCCCAACTAAGAAAACCTGTATCGCTGAGGGAGTAGCCTCACTCTTTTTCATGAAAGTCTACTCGCGCTTCGGTCTCTACAATAAAATCATCTCGGACAGAGGCCCTCAATTTGCCTCTGCCTTTGCAAAAGAACTTGGGATAATCCTCAGTTATGATCTCTCCCTCTCTACGGCATACCACCCTCAGACTGATGGTGAAACAGAACGGGTTAACTAGGAAATTGAAACTTATCTGCGTATCTACTGTGGAAACAATCCCACCGCATGGTCCGAATCAATTACCCACACAGAATTCGCCCACAATCACCACCCTCACTCCATCACAGGCAAGTCTCCGTTCTTCCTGATGATGGGATATGAACTCCACGCCCTTCCTGACGTTATCGCCTCGTCAAACCTCCCTGCTGTCGAAGAACGGATAACCGCCCTCACCGCTGCCCGAAATGAAGCCCTTGCTGCACACGAACTTGCTAGGCAAGTCATGGCTTCTCGTTCTTGAAAACCGTTTTCCCCCTTCCAGAAAGGCGATAAGGTGTGGCTAGAAGCCCGCAACCTGAAATGCCACGTCGTCCACCCTAAGTTAGCTCCAAAGCGAGAAGGACCCTTTACCATCACGAAGGTCCTATCGCCCATCACATACCAACTCCAACTCCCACAGACGTGGAAAATTCACCCCGTCTTCCACGCCTCTCTCTTATTGCCCTATCGCGAAAACACCGTCCATGGGAAGAACTTCCCTGCGCCACCTCCTGACCTGGTTGATGGCGAAGAAGAATATGAAATAGAATGGATCTTACGCCACCGCGGAGCTCCATCTTCCCGCTACTACCTAATCCGATGGAAAGGATATTCGGCTGAAGAAGACTCTTGGGTCCCTGAGCGGAACCTTAAAAATGCAAAGTCCGCACTCGACGAATATAAAAGACTTCACTCCTCCGCTTTTCCCTCCTCGTCCTCTTCCTCTCGAACAACCACCAACAAGAACAAAAACCATCGTCACTAAAAGAAACAATGTCTTCCATGTCTAACCTTTACGAATCTTCTTTCTATCCTTGGGGTTCGTATCACTCCCAGTAGGTCAAGCTGGGCATATTCGTTACTGGCGACTATCCCTGTCCATCCTGGCGATATCCCTTGCTCTTTGGTGACTTCCCTGACCCCGACATGACTCATGATACTACCATGAAGATCACAACGTGCCATCCATCCTTGGGAAAGACTTGGCACATCCTGACCCATAGTCATATCCTGACCACTTCTGTTCCCGTCATCACCTTCCTGTCTCTGTCATCGCCATTGTGATCCTTGTCATCGCCATCCTGTCATTAATTCCTGCCACCACTCACCGTCTCCCTTGACCTTGTTTCCTCCATTCGCTACCACTGCATACTACGGTCAACTATCCTCCATTCATTCACCCTTCCACTCTCTCGACACACTCACTGCTATGCGCCCCCCGATACCCGCTATTTAACCTAGGAGATTGAATCTTCCTCATCTCGTCTCGGTCTTTTCTTTTTACAGGATTAATTCCAACCGGAGTTTGGAACATAACAGGGGGGTAATGTTACGATTTATTCTTTTCCCTCTTGAACACTTCGCTCTTGCTTACTATTACTTGACCTTTGCTGATATTGCTCATCTACTTCACAATATCACTGATACTTGTTCCCTTTTACGCTTACCAGCTTTCGTTACAACTAATAAGCCTTTCCCTTTATGCTTACCAGCTTTCCTTATAACTAGTAAGCCTTTCTTGAACTGTTCATTTTGATTACGATACTCTTACCTTGTACTCGTATCTAATCTCTCTTCTCGATACTCCTTTAATCCCCGCCTAGCCATATTATAGTACACATGTACCATGGCTTCTCCCTTCCTAGGTGTACATCCTGTAATCTAGTCCGAATCTAATAAACTCCTCCTTTTCCCTTCGAAGTCTCACCTCCTCCTTGACAAGTCTTCATCACACTTTGAGCGGTGTTCTTGAACTAGTTGTCGTTGAGACTATTGACTCAACGCTTACTCTCTGACCTCCTGACCGACTTGTGACATTACTGCACAACGTCATTCCAACCTCGACCGACTCGTGACATTACTGCATGACGTCACTCTGACTCCGATCGACTCATGACATCACTGCACGATGTCACCTCTGACCAACTTGTAACATCGCTGTGCGACGTCACTCCTGACTCCGACCTTCGTCTATCCTAGGCTACGCTTGTCCCTACCTGGGCCAAGCGTAACACCAGCAAGCAGGATTATTGCATTGAGCCCATGAATCATCTCCATGGAAGGGGTGATCTCAAGCCTTTCGGCAAGAGAGAATGCCTGTTTGATGCGAGGATCAAAAGGTGGGCCTTGTTCCCCTTGGTAAAGAGAGGGCGTGCGATGTGCCATTGCATGGGGATTGATGGTGGGCAGGGGAGCTGAGGCGTCAAGGTAGTGCATGGAGGTGATAATGGCTGTGGAGGCTATGTGGGCATAGTCGTTAGACTTCACTTTCTTGCCTCAATGTGTTTTCTTTTTCTTGTTAGAGGTGCTAGCCTCTCCTTTTTGCTGCTGCTGAAAAGAGGGATCGTTTCCCTTTTGCTTAATTGCGCTGATGCGATTCACATGTGCTGGTTGTTTCCCTTGAGCCTTCTCCAAGAGATGGCACTGGTCCCAAGAGAGGACCGCAGCTGCATGGATCTCAGAAATGGTCAGATCCTTCGGTTTCCTGTTGGTTCCTTTTGCCTGGACGATCATCTGAGTGACAACGTCCATCGTTGCAGGGAGCTTGCTGAGGAGCAGCATCACCTGGATTTTGGTGGGGATATCATAGCTGACTTCCTTGAGCCGGGTGAATAGAGTTTCAGTCTTGGAAAGGGCCAGCATGGGGTGCACGTTGGCGAGGACCATAACGTTTAAGAGCTCCTTGAAGAGTGCATACGCCTGGAAGATCCTGGGCATTGTGTAATCCCCTTCAAGGGCTATGACTAATTTCTTGGCAGTATTGTGGACTGAATACTTGGCCCAAAGGGCCTCGTTCAGATAAAGGGTGATGGAGCCCATGATAGTTGAATTTCCTTTGGACCAGCTGATCCAGTATAACATATTGTCGTGGTCAGTCGTCAGGGTTGGTGTGGGTGGAGGAGAAACCTGCATCACCCAGTCATGCCTGGTTGCCAGGATGTACACCCTCATTGCAGGCCACCAGGAGGCCCACTTCGCACTGGTAAAAACTAGGATGTGAGAGTCCTTGGCAATAGTAGACGAAAAGGTCGACATTTCTAGTAGATATCTGGAATGCAACAGTGTTAGCATGCTATTCCAGCATAGGTTCACCCTATTTGGGTGGAAAATGTTCATCACGAACAATCATTTGCACAATATTTAGCGAGAACAGTTAACCACCAAGATTACATTTGCCAGATGGCATCGTGCAAGTTAGGCATCAGATAGGTGCACACTATCGAGCACTAACAGGGCTCATAACCTGTTGAAAGCAGATTGGATCACAGAGAACTGCCTAGTACTCATGGAGGTACACCAGTAGATGTTATTAAGGTTGTTGGTTCCAGAGATGATCTGCTTGAAGATGCTTGAGACGCCACAATGGTCAAAGTAGTGGAACAAAATGAATTAGAACTCAGATAGGCTGAGTTCGAACCTATATAGTGTACAGGTATGGTGGAAACCATTTACTACATATAGTAACCTACATTATGTACTACTTTTTAGTAGGCGGTTGAGAGCTACACTAAGGTGCTCATTCAACAGCCACAGCCTTGACAGCTCTCTGTCTCTGGATTAGGATCCACAGCCTCACGGCTCTCTGGATATCCTTAACTGGATATATGATGTATAACGGAACTCCAATGAGTTCCTTTCCTTCTTCTATCTCACTCCATGGATCTTACTTTGCCTTTTCATATTCATGGAGGCTGTACTTGCGGAACCCCAATGGGTATCCACTTATTCCATTTTCCCTATGAAGGCTGGTGCTGTATAGACTAGCACTTCCTTATTGAGGTGCATAGCCATGTCTCACTTAGTATATAATCTAGCCACTATAGATGATTAAGCCCTAAGCTTGATCTATGCAATATTAGCATAACCACTCCAGTATAATATCTTGACCCAAGCCCTAGCCCTAGAAGGTGACCTTGTGTCTGCCTAGAGTATGCAACTACTCGAATATATCTTGTTGCTGTCACCATATGGCTTCTCTTGACATTGCTCCACTTAGTTGCCACCTATCACTAATATAGGAGGAACCTCTCCAAGTTTGGTTCCATAATCAAACCACCTTCTCTAAAGAAGCACAACCTCAACTAAGCTTGGTTACATCATCTGCGTTATTTGTAACCACCATTGTTACAAAAGTTCAAGCTTTTCCCCTTTACCCTACTATCACATAGTAGGCAATACCCATCCATGACTCCACCTCATCATATGGGAGAAATTCTAGATAATCAATAGGACCAGGACATGACGAAGAAGAACTCCCACACCAGGGATATATGCCACTGGATAACAAAGGACCAGATCAGCAAAACTCAACCAACAATATTGTTGCATGGAGAATAGGCAGATCATGGACAAAAACTCCTAGTATAAAATCCACTCGGGGAACAAACCACTAGAGCGTTGCAAGACCTAGGGTATAGGAACATCAAGCTACAAGGAGAAGCCCTTAAGCATAGGAAGGAACTACCAAAACACCATAAGGAGAAGCCCTTAGGAATAGGATTCAACAAACCATGAGGAGAAGCCCTCAGATATAGGAAAACCCTTAGGAAACAAACCAACACTTGGATAATGTAGGACCAAGAAACTAACAAACTAACCACTAGAAGAGACCCAGGGAATAGGAACAACAGAAGGGACATCTTGCAACTAAATAAACAAAACTCACCAACTCAAGCAAGATAATGGAAGACTTGCCCAATGATAAACCAACACCAAGGTGACAAAGGACTTGGGTCACCAACAAACAGCATACCAAGATAATGAAGGCCTTGGAAAACAACTACTACTATGGACAACAAAAGTCTCATACCTGGACTATAAAGGGAATCTGCTACTATTGGCATACAACAGCTGGACTAGCACCAGGCCCATGCTATAAGCAGACGCAATGCTGTACATATGGTTGTCCGCCATAAATAAGGATAATGTTGTTTTCCCCATAGTGCACAAGGGGGCATATTGTCAGAGCACTAGAGGCTGGCATGTAAGATGAATTGATAACTCCTTATCGACAACATTAACCCAGAACCAACAAAAGGAGAAGATCGATGACATTACCTTCATAGCAAGTCTGGCATAACTATAAACTGCATCCTTCCATGACAAGTCCAGCATGACTTTAAACTGCATCCTTCTACAACAAGTCTGGCATGACTTTAAACTACATCCCCACTCGATGAGTCCAGCATGACTATAAACTGCATCCCACAGCAAGTCTGGCATGACTATAAACTGCATTCCAACCTGATGAGTCTGGCATAACTCTAAACTGCATCCTTCCACAGCAAGTCTGGCATGACTATAAACTGCATCCCATAGTGAGTCCAGCATGACTATAAACTGCATTCCAACCCAATGAGTCCAGCATGACTATAAACTACATCCTTTACAGTGAAGTCTGGCATGACTATAAATTGCATACCTACCAACCTGATAACTCCAGCATAAGTATAAACCGCATTAGACCATAGCCCAAAATGACAGAAAACTATAGCTGACAAATAGGTCCTCTTGATAGGACAGACAGAGAAACCTACCGAATGGAGTGAGGGAAGGGCAATAGTGCAAACAATCTGGGATAACAGCTAAGCCACCCAGGGACCTCTATTAGGGCACCCAACCTGATCCTCTCGAACAAATAAGGATCTCCTGGAAGAACAGAATGAGCACACAATATGTAACATGGAAGTGTAGTTCCAGTGATTCCAATGTTCCAGTGGTTTCTGAGAGTTCTGAGAAGTCAGCAGTCACTAGAACACTTCTGACTGAGAGGAACTTGAGTAGACATGAAGTCACTTCTCAAGATCTTCTGAGGATCACGTAGAAACTACACTTGATTATATCTAGCTTAGTGCTACTGTACATGGTCATCTGGTATATATACTCATTTGAGGGTGTGGCTGTGTACCAAGAAAGGGAGTATGGAGATGGAGCTCCATATCTACAAAAGGAATTGGAATCCTGAAGGTATCCCATATTCTGCTTATTTTGCTTGAAAGGAGTGGAACTCCATTTATACTAAATGAGTCAGCATTGGTATCATCTAAAAGGAGTAATGGGACTCCGTACACAGCTGTACCATATCTGGTAAGTGACAAGACATCTGGGTTGTAAGAAATACCCATGAGGAGAGAACAGACATCCATATTGAGAAGAGGTGAAAAAGTATGTATAACAACCTAATCTCCTAAAGGTCAATAACCCAAGTCTGTTAGAGTTTCTCTGTAGTCTCTGACAGTCAGTCAGCACATCAGTGGGAAGGTCAAGGGTCCAATCTATTGGTCAAGGCTGCTAATGAGCCACTATGGAGGAGAGGAGGGAAGGAAGGAAGTGAACAAGACTGGGGTTCTACTGTGCTAAAGTGTCTACCTTATAT
>JBBPTC010000775.1:0-11804 GCA_038093955.1 Boletus albobrunnescens
CTCTCCAGAGAGGTCGTCGGGTTTATAGGCAAACCAAGGGTGATGTTGATGTAGACTAGAGAGATCAGGGAGAGCGAACCGGGAGGGAGATGGTGATTCGGAGCCTGCGAGTCCGTATCGGCGAGACATTGTGGATAATGTGTCCCTCTACTGAATAGTAGGGGATTAGGAGAGAAGCTAGTTCTTTTGTAACGCGGAAGCGTAGTTCTGGTATTTCCGAGTGTCGTTCTAGTCAGCAGTCACGAGGACACTTCTGACTCTAAGGAAGACTCAAGCAGACACTAGGTCACTTCTCAAGGCTTCCTGGGGATCGCGTAGAAACTACACTTGATTGCGTAGAACTAGCTTAGTGTTATAGTACATGGGCGTCTGGTATATATACGAAAGGAGGTCGTGGCTGTGTACCAAGAAAGGGAATGTGGAGGCGGAGCTCCGTATCTACAAAAGGAATCGGAAGCCCGAAGGCATTCCGCATTCCGCTGATTCCGTTCGGAAGGAACAGAACTCCGTTTATACAAAACGGGTCAGCACTGGTATTGACCAAAAGGAGTCCACGGGACTCCGTACACAGCCTCACCTAAATGTATCTGAATAGAGACAAGACATCGGGGTTGTGAGAGAAACCCGTGAGGAGGGAATGACGTCCGTATATGGATAGTTAGAGAAAAGAGGACTCCCAAGGGTGGTCCCAAGTGGGGTCCCGTTCGGAAGCGTAATGAAATGGAGAAAAAGAATTAGATAAGTCCCACGGCTCACCCTCTAATCATAACAGGAGAAGTCTAAAAAAGCGACTGTGGAATAGAAGGTCATGGAACGGCGAAGAACAATTGTGTACACGTGATCGAAGATAAGAAGATAAGGAACTCGGGACTTAGCAGGTGGCATAGCTAAGTGGTGTGGAATAGTCCAAGACGAGTAGAGATTAGCATAGCTAGTCAGTGAGGACTAGTCAAGACGAGAGAAAAGAATAAATCATAACATTACCCCCCCGTTATGTTCCAAACTCCCATTGAAACTACTCTTCAGAGATCTAAATAAGCTCCCCCTGGAGATCTGGTGATATTGGCCCAGGCAGTGGAGTCGTATTTGTCATTATAATCAGATGGAGAGGGAGACCTTGGCAGAGAGGGTGGACGAGGAACAGGACGACAACAAGGAGTACATCATGTACGAGGTTGCAACAGAGGAGGAAACAGGATGGGTTCCATGAAGTTGACAGATCTGGTGCCATGGCCAGAGGACGAGAAGGATATCTGTAAAGAACAGGTACAACGAGATGAAGAGGATGTGGTGGAAGAGGTCAGAGCGGTAGGGGTAGACCTTCTCTTGAGAGGACAAGCAGCTTGCAAATGACCCGGTGCAAATTGGAGGCAGAGAGGGCAGCAATAAAAATAACAGTCATGTTGGAAGTGACCTAGGCGAAGACAGTGGTGGCATGCTTCAGCGAAGCAAGGGTGATGGGATGGAAGTGTGACATTTCCATCTTCTCCAGTCCAGTAATGGTCCATGTGTTTTGCATAGGCAAGTTTGGCTGGTTCTAGGGCCGATGAGGACATGGACTGGGTCGATGGAATGGTTGGGACGTGAGGGGAGGAGAGAGGGACAAATGGAGGGTGTTTCTGTTCACTGAGCTCCCAAAGGTAACGGTCAAGATCTTCGAGGAAGTCGAAGAAGCCCATCTGGTGTGAATGCATGTTTATAGAGTTGTTTAGCTGCTTGATGATATCTCTGAGAATGGATTTTAAGAAGTCGAGTTGTGGGTCAGAGGAATAATGGTTGGCTAGGAGTTCATAGGAACTGCGAGGCATGAGTCCCTAAAGTAGGCGTGGAGTCTATAAATCTGGTTGTCATCTGGGAAGTCATCGACCAGATGATGGGCAAAGAGTGGAACGTCCACTGAAACGACAGGGATGACAGGAGCATGAACGAATACTTGAGAGGACGACATGTTGGCCTGGGCAATAGGGGGGAGGTCTTCTTCAGTGGCAAGAGTAGTTCCACTGGGAGGCAGAGGGGTGTCTATGGTAATGGAGGATTCAGTAACTAGTGCGGTATCAGAGGAGAAGAAGGAAGACTTGTAAAGGTTTGACATAGAAGACATTGTTTCTTTCAACAATGGTTTTTGTTTCTGGTGGATATTTGAGAGGAAGAGGACGAAGAAGGGAAGGCGGAAGAATGAAGTTTTTTATACTTGTTTAGAGCAGACTGTGCATTTTTGAGGTTCTGCTCAGGAACCCAGGAGTCTTCTTTGGCCGAATATCCTTTCCATCGGATCAGGTAGTAACAGGAGGATGGAGTTCCGTAGTGGTGTAATATCCGCTCTATTTTGTATTCTTCCTCACCATCAACCAGATCAGGTGGTGGCAAAGGGAAGTTCTTCCCATGGATGGTGTTTTTGCGATAGGGTGATAAGAGGGAAGCATGGAACACAGGGTGGATTTTCCACGTTTGTGGGAGTCAGAGTTGGTATATGATAGGTGATAAGACCTTAGTAATGGTAAAAAGTCCTTCATGTTTCGGGGCGAGTTTAGAGTGGATGACATGGCATTTCAGGTTGCAGGCTTCTAGCCACACCTTATTGCCTTTCTGGAAAGGAGAGAATGATTTTTGAGAATGAGAGGCCATTACTTGCCTAGCGAGTTTGTGCGCAGCAAGGGCTTTGTTTTGAGCAGCAGTGAGGGAGTTTATCCATTCTTCAATGGCAGGGAGATTAGATGAGGCAATAACATCAGGAAGGGTGCAGGGTTCATATCCCATCATCAGGAAGAATGGGGATTTGCCAGTGATGGAGTGGGGACGGTGATTATGCGCAAATTCTACATGGGTAATGGATTTGGACCATGCAGTGGGGTTGTTTCCATACCAAGGATCCTCCCAAGTTCTTTTGTGAAAGCAGAGGTGAATTGAGGACCTCTGTCAGAAATGATTTTGTCATAGAGGCTGAAGCGTAAGTAGACTTTCATGAAAAAGAGTGAGGCTACTCCTTCAGCAGTACAGGTTTTCTTGGTTGGGCAAAGAATCACCCCCTTAGTAAGCCCTTCATCGACCATGACCAAGAGAGAATCAAAGCCAGCAGATGGGAGAAGGTCGGTGATAAGATCACAAGAGATCTGCTGGAAAAGTCAAGAGGTGGTCGAGAAAATAGGAAGGAGCAGGGGTGACGTCAGGTGGATGTTGACTTTGTTCTGCTGGCAGACAGCACAGCCAGAAACAAAGGAGCGGACATGAGTAGCAAGGCCCGGCCACCAGTAATCGGCGGCGATGAGCTGACGAGTTTTCAGGAAGCCAGGATGACCAGCAGAGGGATGGTCATGGCAACATGAGACGATGGAATGGCGGAGACCCTTAGTGGAAGGGATATAGACACGGTTTTTGTAAAGGAGGATACCATCACAAAGTTGCCAATCAGAGAGGCGGGAATGGAAAGGAGCGGAAAGGCCTTTGTCAAGGGATTGGAGAACGGACAGGTAGAGGTTGTCCTTCTTTGATTCATCTTCGATGATGCTAGAGATAGTTGAATTGATCATGTTGACAAAGAGAGAGGGCAAAAGGAGGATGATTCCTTGGTTATTGTCGTTAGAAGCAGAAAGGAGATCTGGGCGGCAAGAGAGAGCATTGGGGGCAGCAAGATCTTTGCCAGGAACATGAGTGATCTTGAGATCGAAATCTGCAAGATCTAGGAGCCAGCGGGCCTGATGGCAGTTCAGGTGCTGGGCAGAACAGAAGTAGGTCATTTTTGTGGTCAGTAAAGACCTGGACAGGAAAAGCGGAGCCAAGGAGATAGTGGCGCCATGCTTTCAAAGCATGGAGGATTGCAAGGAGTTTGCGATCATAAATGTCATAGTTTCTCTCTGCAGGGGAGAATGATTCAGAGAGATAGGAATAAGGATGCCACTTGCCATTGGCATTGGTTTGAAAGAGGACAGCCCCAGAGGCATACTTTGAGGCATCTGTCATGATGGCGAATGGAGCAGACATGTCTGGAAAATAGAGGACGGGTTGTGCAAGGAAAAGGGCTTTGAGGTGATCAAAAGCACTCTGACAGGAGGGAGTCCAGGTCCAAGCCTGGGATTTCTTGGTGAGATCAATTAGGGGGTGTGCAATGGTAGAGTAGTTTGGAATGAAGCAGCAATAGAAATTGGCAAAGCCAAGGAAGGAACATATGTCCTTGACTTTTTCTGGGGTTGGCCACTTGGTGATACCATTGAGTTTGACTGGGTCCATGGTGATCTCACCAGGACAGATGATTATACCAAGGTATTCGACTTCCTTGGTAGCAAAGTTACACTTGGAGAGTTTCAAGTGTAAGTCGAGTTCTTGCATCCTTTGGAGAACACATTTTGTGCACTCCTCGTGGGTTGCTTGGTCAGGGGAAAAGATAAGGAGGTCGTCCATGTAAATGACAAGCCATCCTTTAGCTATCATATCTTGGAACAAATCATTCATGAATCATTGGAAAGTGGCAGGAGAATTTGTGAGACCGAAGAACATGACAGTGGGTTCAAATAGGCCATGATGTGTGATGAAAGCGGCTTTCCATTGGTGTCCATCTTTGATATGGACATTGTTATAATCCCATCAAATGTCAAACTTGTTCATGTCTTTGAGTTTATTGATGAGGTCAGAGATTAGAGGAAGGGGGTAAGCGTCACGGATAGTGTGTTCATTGAGATAGTGGTAGTCTTGACAGGGATGAAGACCACCATCTTTCTTTTTGACAAAAAAGAAAGGAGACGCTTGAGGAGAGTTAGAAGGACAGATCTTCCCAGATGCAAGGTTTTCATCAATGAAGGCATCCGTCACCTTCTTTTCTTCAGGGGCAAGAGGGTAGATCTTTCTGATCTTTGGTTTAAACAACTCATCAAGGTTGATCTGGTGATCATAGGATCAGGAAGGTGGGGCATGATCAGTAGCTTCCTTTGAGAAGATGGAAACATATTCTTGATATTCAGAAGGAAGGGCAGTTTCCTTCTTGTTCTTATCAGCTTCTCTAGCTAGCTCCATAGCAGAGGTTACTTTAGCGATGGAGATCAGTTTGGCAGGAACTGAGAAGCCCAGGGGGGGAAATAAGAACCAAATCATGCAATCCAGTTGCAGGTGTAGACATCACGGGCCTGCTGAACATATTTGTTTTTGGACTCATGTCCAATAAACTTTTCGAGGTGATCAGCAGCAGCTGCTCTGATCATGGTATGTTGAGGAGAGGGGTGACATTGATTTAAAAGAGTGTCATTGGAGAGAGCATTTGAGGCATAAGATTGATATAGCCCTTTGAATTCATTTGCAGACTCATCAATCATGAGAGTATTCAATTTCCAGTTGACCACGGGGTTAGCTTTCTTCAGCCAGGAGAGTCCGAGGATACGTTTTTGTTTCCACAGTCCATAACGTAGAAGGTCACCTTTTGGGCTATTCCTTCAATGTTAAGGTAAAGGTCAGAGGTGAAATGAATCTGGCCTTTCTTGTTTATTGTCTGGTCGACGTTTCAGATAGAAATTGGTTTAGGTAAGCAAGTGGTGGGTAGATGGTGTTTTCAGATGAATCTGAAGTCGATGTAGGAAATGTCAGCATTGCTATCGACTAGGGCGCGGGTATCAACGACTTTCATAATGTACAAAGGATCAATTACTTGTATTGGTATCTGGAGAGATTTGGTTTTCGAGGATACAAGTACAGGAGTGCACATAAGAGAAGAGGAGGAGGGCACTTGCATTGATTGAGGCCTCCATTCTAAAAATCCTGTTTGAATTGGACACGTCCTACTGTGTCCTCTTCATCATCATAGTTCTCCAGCTTTGGGAGATCTGGGAGATCCATTTTGTCTTTCTTCGTTCTTTGGCGACATCTGAAGCATCGTCCTTCTTTGGCAAATTGGATTCATTCTTCTTCAGTCAACTTTTTCTTTGGTTTTGGGAGACGGATGGCATCAACGTCCATTGCATTAGGATCTTTCTCCTTCACATGGGAGTGCGAAAAGAAACAAGGAGTTGAGGAGGGGTTTCTGTGCATGGCACGGATAAGATCTGATTGGTCGGCACCTTGTTTGAAAACCATGGCCTTCTTGTACCAGTCGGTGACTTTTGTTGATATGGTTTCCATGGCTAGGATTTGTCTCATGAGGTTTTCAGGGATGCCAGCAGAGAAGTAGTTGATGAGGATGAGGTCCTCAATGATGCCGCTAACCGTGATCTGGTTTTTGAACTTGGTGATGTACTCAGAGAGTACTTTGCGATCTTTGATCCTTGTAGTAGCCAGCCAGGTTATTGCATTGGTTTTCGTGCTGGCATGATCAAAGGCATCTAGGAATTTGGACTTGAAGTCCAACATAGTTCCAAATAAGTTGTTGTCTAAGGTACTAGCCCGGAAGGTAGATGCCCAGGTATAGGCAGCACCTTTCTTCATGTAAGAGAGTGCAAAGGCGACTCTCTTCACATTAGTGTTGTAAACGTCCTCATTGGTCAGAAGATAGTGTTCAGCCAAGATTTGGCATTTTTCGGATTCCCATTATACTCCTCAGGAGAGCCAATGCACAGTTTGGCATGCTTGGTAGATGACATGGCGAGAGGGGTAGAAGTAGGTAGTCTGGTGATCGAATATGGAAACACTAAGAGAAGTTTGCCTCGAAATAGAGAGTGGAGACAGTGGTGTTGGTGGTCTGGGTAAAGTTAGTGATGCCAAAAGGTCGTGCACTAAGGTCTGGACAGTTTTCTCATCTGTTGGAGAGGTGAGGTGAGGGTCTTTACTTTCAGAAGAAGTGGGCAAAGAGTTTGAAGGTTCAGGAGGGAGCGACAGCTCTTGGTTGCAGTATCGAGCATACCACGGAACAGGGATAGGTGTTAAAGGTCAGTCAGGTTGACCACGTCTGTTGAAGGAAGAAATGGTGGCATACTACATGATGGTAGGCCTTCTGGATAGCTTCAATTTTTTGTTACACATGGCCTGGGTAAGGACGAGCATAGCCTAGGATAGTCGAAGGTCAAGGAGTGACGCTATGGTGATATCGTAGGTTGGGACTAGAATGGACATCATGGTAGTATCACGAGTCTGGACAGGAGACGACATTGCAGTAATATCACAAGTTGAGGTCAGAGATGACATCATGTAGTAATGTCACAAGTCGAGCAAGAAGGAATAGATAGTGGAGTGCCGTTCATATGAGTAAGCATTGAGTCAATAGTCTCAATGACAACTAGATCAAGAACACCACTCAAAGTGCAATGAAGACTTGCAATAGAGGAGGTGAGACTTCGAAAGGAAAAGAGGTATTATTGGACTCAGACTAGGTTACAGGATGTACACCTAGGAGATCAAAGCTAAGGTTCTATGGTACGATCGTGGGGGTTTATATAGATATGTAAATGTGCACAGACAAAGACAAGAAAGGAGATTCCACAGGGAGAAGTCTGAATAAGCGACTGTAGAATAGAAGGTCATGGAACGACGAAGAACAATTGTGTACACATGATTGAAGATAAGAAGATAAGGAACTTGGGACTTAGCGGGTGGCATGGCTAAGTAGCATGGAATAGTCCGAGACGAGTAGAGGTTAGCATAGCTAGTCAGTGAGGACTAGTCAAGACAAGAGAAAAAAATAAATCATAACAGGAGTGCATGTAAGAAAGGAGGAGGGTACTCGCATCGATAGAGGCCTCCGTTCTAAAAACCCTTTTTGAATTGGACACATCCTACTGTGTCCTCTTCATCATCACAGTTCTTCAACTTAGGGAGATCTTCTTTGTCTTTCTTTGCCTTTTGGACCTTTTTCTCAGTCTTCTTCAGTTGGATGAATTCAACTTTGCAGTTATAGGAGGGGTGTCCTTGTTGACAACATTTGAAGCATCATCTTTCGGTGATACACCTTTGCCTTTCTTTGGGGGATAATGGTTTGGGTTTTGGGAGGCAGATGGCATCAACGTTCATGGCATTTGGGTCCTTCTCATTGGCATGGGTGGTAGAGAAGAAGTGGGGGGTCAAGGAAGGATTTCTGTGCATTGCATGGATGAGATTGGACTGGTCAGCTCCTTGTTTGAACATCCAGATATGCTTCACCTTTGACCTTTACCTTAACATCGAAGGAATAGCCCAACAGGTGACCTTCTATGTTATGAATTGTGAAACCAAGAATGTTATCCTTGAACTCCCCTGGCTAAAGAAAGCCAACCCCTCTGTCAACTGGAAATCAAATACCCTCACGATTGATGAATCCAAAGGACTCTATCAATCCTATGCCTCCAACGCCTTATCAAACAACACTCTTTTAAATTAATGTTTCCCCCCTCCTTGACATACCATGATCAGAGCCGCTAGTGCTGATCACCTCAAAAAGCTCATCAGACATGAATCCGAGAATGAATATGTTCAAAGGGCTCACAATGTCTACACCTGTCACTGGATCATACAATTTGGTTCCTATTTTTCTCCTCTAGGCTCTCCTGTCATTGCCAAATTATCCTTCATCACCAAAATAACCTCAGCCATGGAGCTAGCCAGAGAAGCCAATAAGAACAAGAAGGAAACTGTCCTTCCTTCCGAATACCAAGAGTATGCTTCCATCTTCTCAAAGGAAGCTACTGACCACATTCCTCCTTCCCAACCCTATGATCACGAAATTAATCTTGATGAATCGTTTAAGCCAAAGATCAGGAAAATCTATCCCCTTACTCCCAAAGAAAAGAAGGCAACAGATGCCTTCATTGATGAAAACCTCACATCTGGGAAGATCCGTCCTTCCAACTCTCCCCAAGTGTCTTTTTTCTTTTTCGTCAAAAAGAAAAATGGCGGTCTTTGCCCTTGCCAAGATTACCGCTATCTCAATGAACATACCGTCCATGATGCCTACCCCCTTCCTCTGATCTCCAACCTTGTTGACAAATTGAAAGATGTGAAAGTCTTCACCAAGTTTGACATTCGATGGGATTACAACAACGTCCGCATCAAAGACGGACACCAATGGAAAGCTGCTTTCATCACACATCATGGCCTCTTTGAACCTACTATCATGTTCTTCAGTCTCATGAATTCTCCTGCCACTTTCCAACGATTCATGAATGATTTGTTCCAAGACATGATCACTGAAGGATGGCTCATCATCTACATGGATGACCTTCTAATCTTTTCTCCTGACCAGGTAACCCACGAAGAGCATATGAAACGCGTTCTTCAATGGATGCAAGAATTGGACTTGCACTTGAAACTCTCAAAGTGCAATTTCGCTACCAAGGAAGTCGAATACCTTGGTATGATCATCTGTCCTGGCGAGATCACCATGGACCCTGTGAAACTTGACAGTATTGCCAAATGGCCCACTCCAAAAAAAGTCAAGGACGTACGTTCCTTCCTTGGCTTTGCCAATTTTTATTGCTGCTTCATCCCGAACTACTCTACTGTCATATGCCCCCTCATCGATCTCACAAAGAAATCCCAGGCTTGGGCCTGGACTCCCTCTTGCCAGAATACTTTTGATCATCTTAAAGCTCTCTTCCTCGCACAACCTGTCCTCCATTTTCCAGACGTTTCCACCATCACAACAAATGCCTCAAAATATGCCTCTAGGGCTGTCCTTCTTCACACCAATGCCAATGGTGAGTGGCATCCTTGTTCCTATCTCTCTGAATTGTTTTCACCTGCAGAGAGAAATTACAATATCTATGATTATGAACTTCTTGCGATTCTCCAAGCTCTCAAAGTGTGGTGCCACTATCTTCTTGACTTTGCTTTACCTGTTCAAGTTTTCACTAACCATAAAAACTTGACTTACTTCCATTCCACCCAGCATCTGAACCATCATCAGGCCCACTGGCTCTTAGATCTTGCAGATTTCAACCTCAAGATCACTCATGTTCCTAGCAAAGACCTTGCCGCTCCTGATGCTCTTTCTCATTGCCTAGATCTCCTTCTGTCTACCAACAACAACAACCAAGGAACCATTCTCCTTCCCCCCTCTCTCTTCATCAACATGATCAATTCCACTATCTCTAGTGTCATCAAAGATGAATCGAAGAAGAACAACCTCTACCTGTCTGTCCTCCAATCCCTTAACAAGGGCCTCCCTGCTCCCTTCTGCTCCCAACTCTCTGATTGGCAATTACACGATGGCATTCTCCTCTATCAAAATCATGTCTACATCTCTCCCACTGAGGGCCTCCGTCACTCCATCGTCTCGCGCTGCCATGATCACCCTTTTGCTGGCCACCCTGGTTTCTTGAAAACCTGCCAACTTGTTGCTGCTGACTACTGGTGGCCTGGTCTCACCTCTAATATCCATTCCTTTGTCTCTGGCTATGCCGTTTGCCAGCAAAACAAAGTGAACACCCATCCGACTTCACCCCCTCTTCACCCCATTTCCTTGTCTGCCTCTCATCCCTTCCAGCAGATTTCTTGCAATCTTATCACCGACCTTCCTCCATCTGCTGGCTTCGATTCTCTCTTGGTTGTGGTCGACGAAGGGCTTACTAAGGGGGTGATTCTTTGCCCAACCAAGAAAACCTGTACCACTGAAGGAGTAGCCTTACTTTTCTTTATGAAAGTCTACTCACGCTTCAGTCTTTACAATAAAATTATCTCTGACAGAGGTCCCCGATTTGCCTTTGCCTTTGCAAAAGAACTCGGAAGAATCCTTGGTTACAATCTCTCCCTCTCTACAGTGTATCACTCCCAAACCAATGGTAAAACAGAATGGGTAAATTAAAAAATTGAGACTTATCTGCACATCTACTGCAGAAACAACCCCACCGCATGGTCAGAATCAATTACCCATACAGAATTCACTCACAATCACTGCCCTCATTCCATCACCGGCAAATCCCTGTTCTTCCTAATGATGGGATATGAACCTGGTGCCCTTCCTGATGTTATCACCTCCTCCAATCTCCCCACCGTCAAAGAACAAATAAATTCCCTCACCACTGCCTGAAATGAAGCCCTTGCCACACACGAACTCACTAGGCAAGTAATGGCCTCTCATTCTCGAAAACCATTCTCCCCTTTCCAGAAAGGCAATAAGGTGTGGCTAGAAGCCCACAACCTGAAACGCCACATCATCCATCCAAAACTGGCTCTGAAGTGAGAAGGACCCTTTACTATCATAAAGGTCTTATCGCCCATCACATACCAACTCCAACTCCCACAGACATGGAAAATTCACCCCATCTTTCATGCTTCTCTCTTATCGCCCTATCATGAAAATGCCATCCATGAAAAAAACTTCCCTGTGCCACCTTCTGACTTGATTGATGGCGAAGAAGAATATGAAATAGAGTGGATATTATGCCATTGCAGAACTCCATCCTCCTATTATTACTTGATCTGATGGAAAGGATATTCAACTGAAGAAAACTCCTGGGTTCCTGAGCAGAATCTCAAAAATGCAAAGTCTGCTCTAGAATATAAGAAACTTCGCTCCTCTGCTTTTCCTTCCTCGTCCTCTTACTCTCAAACATCCACCAGAAACAAAAACTGTTGTTGAACAACAATGTCTTCTATGTCTAATCTCTATGAGTCTTCTTTCTTTTCCTCTGATACTACCCTCGTTACTGAATCATCCGTTGTCTTGTATGAATAAATCTAGCAGGAAACTCGTGAGATCTAGGCCTTCTGTCCTACAGAAACTTATTCACCATGGTCAGCAGGCTGTTCTGTTTCTTCTTGGAGTAACAGGAATATAGTGGACTATATAATGCTACAGTCGGCTTGATTGCATGGGCGTTCTTCCTGACTTTACCTTAACAGGATCAATCGGGGTGGGTGAAATTAATCCTCCTTGTGTTGTGTAGCAGAGATAGTCTGCTATAGTTGGGGTGTTATAG
>JBBPTC010000777.1:0-11774 GCA_038093955.1 Boletus albobrunnescens
TTTCAGTTTGTAGTTGATCAAGAGGAATGCACCCAAGAATGAGAGGACAGCTACACATGAAATGTGAGATTATACCGAAACTGACACAAATATAGCACGTACAAGCATAGACGTGGAAAATCAATGCCCCGAGGAGACTAGCATTTGCTACCGTTAGAACATTGTTTCCGAGGTCGGCCATACCAACCGGTTTCGTGTTCACCAGCATGGCCGCTTCTGTCGATGCGAAAAATGTAGTCTATAATCGCGGAGGCCATCAGACTACGCAGAACATGAGATGGTACCGGAAACTGACGATGACGCTGATCAATTGAAGTCGTTCCTGCCATGAATTGACGAGGTTTTTCATTGCCCGCTTTCGCGCCTTTTCATCCTCTACATCTTGCTCCTCTTGTGTAACTAAACAAAAAATTGAGCAGGATCGTTGACCAGAGGTAGCGTACAACACTAACGTTTCTTCTGTTGTTGTTGGTCGTCAAAGGCATCGACATCACGAGGCCGCATAAATACACATGAAGCAGGGGCCGTGCGAGCTCGCGCGTCGAAGGTCGTGATTCTGTGTGGTTCTGGAGATCATGTGAGTAAAAGTAACTGGAAATGGTCCACAGTATACGCACCGGTGGGTGAGGTGCGTGCGGAGGTCTGGTAAGGCATCTTGGTGTCGTGAACTAATGGATAGTATGTAACGTAGTAAGTGTCCGCCTGCGGAAGGGGGTGTTGAATGCACTACAGCGTGCCTCGCACTGGCCTTATATACGCCGTGACGGTGAAGCTATCCACATTAATGGTGCTGTGTCAACTCGATTGTTATGAGTCAACATCCTCGTGCCCCTTGGCGGCTTCGCGGTGTGTGGACGATCCGCCCCCGATTATGGAGAGGGCCCCATTGCTCGGATGGTAGACGACCACAGCCGACCAAATCCGAGCATTCGATCAGCTCGGTCGGCGTTTTGATATACACCGATGCGGCGGTCACGGTTGTCAGACTCAAGCTCGCTTTGCAATGCAGGATAACGTGAAGTGTCAACGCCATCCTACACCGTTTCACCAGCAGGCGATTGGACCCAGACACCTATACATGTGGTGCGAGCTACCGTTGTAGATATGGTGTGAAAGAAAGGACTGTACCGAACTTGAGACCAAAAGGGACGGACGGACTCCCGGGACCGAATCTGGATCTTGACCTGTTCGGGCAAGCTAAGCTGTGAGGGGTAACAAAGGTGACAGGCAAGGCAGTGTCTGACAAAACCGACGGACGTTGATTATGGCCGAGCGTAGTCAAGTCTAGGGGGTAGGTGCAAGAAACTTCGAGGTAAGATTTCCAAATGTCGGACTACTTGCTTGCTGCGAGCCAAGTGCGGACGGCTTGTCGTACATTCGAGCGTCAATGTGCCTCAGTTAGCAGAGACTGCCGGTGACGCGTCGCTGCGGATGGAATCGGCAGGGATCGACTTGTTAAGGCAGCCTTGCAGCGGTGGCTGCCATTGTCACCACCCGGGCCATTACAGCCAATGACGGTTACTCAAAAACAAGGGGGGTCGGCATTCTGGGTGAAATTAAGTAACCGATGAGTCACAGCTTTTGCCAGGGATACGAGTCATATGTAACTGAAAGCCAAATCCGCAAATTCGGGTGCGTGCACAAGACAAGGTTGTTGTACCACCGGTCGTCTTGTCACCGCCCCCGGATCTGCCAGTGGGAAGTATTTATCTGATTAGGCCGCACTGGAATTATTCTTTCGATTTTCACTTGATGTGAGTCCCCCGTCATGCCTCGTACTACCAGACCTACATGACCGAGTAAGCCTAGCACGTGCCACCAGCGGGGATGTACAATCGCTGCCTGCAACCTTCCGTGCAATGTACTCCAAGTCACTGTTGACAGTAGAGTATTGTGTCAGGGAATTCGTCCTTGGCAGTCAGTCCGATGCCATCGACACCATGCCCGTGGCCAAATCGGAAACCCCGCCGCGCGAAGCCTCGTATAACGCTTTATGTTACTTGGATTGACTACGCACAGTTGAATAACGCAAGTGTTACCTTCCAACGCAGTACAAATAGTTCACAGATAGATCTTGCTCAGGGGACAGGGCCCAAGTTAGTAAAGGGCGTTCGGAATAAGTCGTCGTCACAGGGCCGTTGACCGTATCGGGGTACATATCGCTGTTGGACCCGGTAGGCCTGCTGGCACACTGCAGGATACCGCCCCTCGTAGAACGCGACAGAGTTGATCCTTACCCGTACTTCGTAGTCGCCCTATAGAGCGTGGTTCAGTTCTGTGCGCCTGCCCGTCTCAGTGTTTCTCGCCGTCGGCCACGGCAGGCTTCCAGCGTTGCCATGGGTTTGTCATTGAAGTTGTCAAGTGCCTCGACTGTATACTGACTTGGCTATCCCCCAGTGGCTTTGCCTGGCCCGGCGAACTAAAAAAAAAAAAAAAACGACAATAGTTAGCAGTACACCCATTTCTTTCTGTTGCACTGTATCTATTGTTTATACAGAGTACTTAGCAGTCACAGTGGACGTGTAACCGAATCCGAATGATTGTCCAGTTGGTTTGCGCTCGGGAGGTTACCTGTTTTGGGCTCACTACAGTCTAGGCTTTTTTTCTGACCCACTTCTGTTTGATGGGAGTATCAAACATATTATAATATCTAGTTTGTGTACTTGCATTGGCTACTAGCCGACTAGAGTCGCAGTTAGCCAAGTAAAGTCAAGACGGGCATCTGTGTGTATCAAAGTCCGCTACAGCTGAAGTTGGCTGTCTCTGCATGTGTTGGGTTTAATGTTTGAGGCCGTCTCACTGTTTCGAAGGAACTCAACAAACAAGGCGACAGAGTAGCAGGCCATGTGGAGCCAGTGTTTCCAGGCCCCAGTGGCCCAGTTGCAACGTTGTCGACTGACCAGAATCTACGATAAGTAATTCTCCGGACTTTTCCATGCCCGAGGTTCCACCCTTCGTCCATGTCCATCTCTACCGTCGAAACTCTTCTCGCGCTCTCTCTCGTCTTGCTTTACTCCATCATGGTCTTTGAGTTCGGTAAGAAAAAGTGGGATCCAAAAGGAAAAGTATGTTCTTCGTTATTCGCCTGGCGTTTCATCTTGTCATTCGACTCTCCCATACTAGCACGTCTACATCACAGGTGGTAGTCAAGGCCTCGGACTTGCACTCGCAAAAATTCTCGTCAAGAGAGGTGCCAACATTTCCATCGTCGCACGGACCCAGAGCAAGTTGGACGATGCCCTGAAAGCGCTCGAGGTACGTCATAGCCCATGTTCTGGCTTATCCCATATTCACTTCTTGACGTTTGGCGTCCGGTACTGTCATCGTCTACAAAGGTGCTCCGCGTATCACCTGAGCAATCTTTCCAAGCATTCTCCTTCTCTCTCGCCTCTGCTTCGGCATCCGCAGAGGCTTTGGCAGCGGCCACGGCTGGCCACAATGAATTCCCTGACGCCGTCTTTTGTTGTGCAGGCGCTTCAAGGCCCATGTTTCTCGTGGAAATGGGCGAGGCAGAGCTCGAAGGTGGAATGAGAGATGGTTATTGGATACAGGCTTGGACCGCTTGGGTAAATCGGCATCACTTCTCGTCTCATTTCCTTTGCTTTCACAATTGTCATCTAGGCAGCCGCAAAAGAGATGGCCAGGCGAGGACAAAAAGGCAAAATTATACTCGTCTCCTCGACCCTTGGTCTCATGTCCATTGTGGGTTATTCTTCGTACTCTCCCGCCAAGCACGCTTTGCGAGGTATGCTCGTTCGTGTTATCGAGTTGTTGAATGCACGTTGAACGCTTACCCCGGATTGTAGCCCTTGCGGAATGCCTCCGTTCCGAAGGCATCCTTTATGGTATCACTACCCACATCTTCTTCCCTCCTACAATGTACACACCTGGTCTTACCGAGGAGAACAAGACAAAGCCTGCCATCACTAGCAAAATCGAGTCGACGGATGAAGGTCTGACCTCAGAGCAAGCTGCCGAGGGTCTCTTCAAAGGCGTCGAGAAGGGTGAATTCCATATCACGGCGGATTTGATTACGAGTCTGTTCAAGGCCTCGACGAGGGGTTGCTCACCCAGAGGAAACGCGTTGTTTGACACCGTGCTGGATATCGTTGCTTGGGTTCGCCGCCTTTTGCTCCTGTGTGTCGGTGGCTTATGTGTCGTGTTAGATCGGGGTACCTATTTGGCGTCGTTCGGTCGACAAGCAGATCGCTGCGCACCGAGAAGAACACACCAACTACCTTATGCAAGCGGGTTTCTTTGATAGTTCGGCTTGATGTTGGAAAAATTCTGACGCACAGCCAGACACTGCCCTTGGGGACTAGTACGTCCTTTTGATTGTACCCGTCTATATCCATCGTATACCCTTGTTCCGTCTCGCGTGGGCTTGTATCCTGGAAGATTGGTGCCTTGTAGCAGGTCCGTCTTATGCCCGTCATAGTGATGACCAGTTTCGGCTTTGGAGTCTAACCTTGATGGGGGCGATGCGCGTTCACCATAGCTAAGCCCTTCTCAGATTTAACCCTAACTGGTGAAGGAGATTTATAACGCCGTGTTTTTTGTCTCCGTTTATCAATGGTGGCTCAGTGCTCAGCTGCGAGCGCCCACGGCATACGGGCTCGTCGCCACTTCTATCCTCGCACTGTTGAAATCGGCATTCATTTTCTGCCTGCACTATTGTTCAACATGTTCGGATGTGGACTTGCAGCTGATTCGAGCTAGCATTCTAGAACCCCCTCTAAGAGAGGAGGGTCTCCGATATTATATGAAAGATGATCGATGATGTCTGTGCCCCGTGGTACGGTGACGGGTTTAATATGACAACCCTGCATCGCACGCAGGTCAGTGGTGCCCGTTGCGTGTGGAGCTTTGAAGCACATATCTGAGACGGTTACGCTGACAGTTGCGTCAGGAACGCAACTCATTATGAAGCAACAAACCATTCGCGGAAAGGTGACGTTGTGCTTCGCGTTCGTCTTCCGAGGACACGTAGATTTGCTCGCAGGTATACCTGACAGGTCACGTGCCTTTGGTGTGCCGTCCTTCGTCCGTCATCACACGTTAAATTGGCTGCTTGGTTGGGGAGCCGTCGACCTGTGCAGGGGTTAATGATGTCTAACCTCATCATTTGATCCGAAACCTATCGACAGCCTCCCTTGGCGCTCCGTCCATGTACTCCATGACAGGTCTTGACGGTCTTGTGTCCCCGAGCAATGTGCACAGACACGCCATCCGTCGGCATATTCGGTCAGCGAGCGCCATCGAACCCGGAACCCCTTCATTTGCGGCCGCAGCTATGCTACCGCTCCAACGTGCCTCAAATTCACCCAGGGGATATAAAGCGGTCAGACGCACGAAGTTTAGGCACCCAACGTTATTAGACCGATCTGCCACCTCCACTTTCCCCCTCGAGAGCGGCGCCTTCTCTTTCTTCGTATTAACACTTTTACCTGCCCGCGTACCATGCAATTGTTCAAAGCCGCGCTGTCCCTCGCGTTCCTGGCTGGCTCTGTGTTGGCGCAGTCGACGCAGCTCACGTACCCTCCCCCCGGGAGCAAGCTGATCCCAGGGAGCGACATCACTGTCCAACTCTATATGGGGGTACGTCCGCGCATCCTTTGATATTCCTCGCTCACGTGTCTGTGTGCGCGCCACAGGGCTACCCCGAAAACATCGACGTCGTAGCGGTCGTCATCGGACTCGCGCCGTGCTACGGCGGTACGTGCTCTCCCTCGAGCAGCTTCGTGGGCGACGTGCTCTACCAGGGGCCGTACACGCCCGCGCCGGGCAAGTATTATGCCAACTATACGGTGATGGTGCCGGAGGGCTTCCCCCTAGGCAAGGCGTCGTTGAACGCCATCAGCTTCTTCTTGGTCGGGGTGCGTATCGTTTGCGTCGTGTGTGTGATGCCAGTGTACTCAGTTCTGCTTGCTATCCAGGCCGAGTACGAGCCGATCGTGGACTATTTGAACGAGAACGTGACTGTCGTTGGCCGAGGGTAGTGGATCGCGAAAGCGCATCGGAATGAAGGGCGACTAGGATTATTTTTGATTTGTATCGGATGAACGTTTCGACTTCAAGTTTTTGTGTTTGTGTAACATGCTACTACTAGTACATAGCGTCATCGTAATACTACTACATGCTATCTAGGTTAGAAATATTCACACGCTTTCTTTCATTCGAGCATCCAACCTCGTACCATGTTTCGCTGGCACGCGGTCAGTGCGACCTCGGTTCTTCCACCTCGCGGTGCTCACCTGGAACTAGCTCCGTGCTTCACGAACAGCCTATTTGGCCTCTGCGGGTGCGGTCGGGACCGTCGTTGCGGACTCCGAGACGGCCCACAGCCAAGAGCAAAGCACCCCAGCCGACGTCGTGCCAGACGCAAAAGTCGACCCCGTTCCGATCGTCGTCGAGCTAGTCCACAGTGAACCACCCCAGACCGTCCTTCCGGACCCTCCGGACAAGGTTTGCCGACCGTCTACTCTACCTAACTCCTTTATAAAGAGAAACAAACGTTTCGGCAGCTCTCGATATACCCGAGCCCCACGCCGACGTTGGTCCTGCTCGCCGCGCCCTCGCCGCTCGAGTTGCGCATCGGACAAGTAAGGCGGGAAGTGTGTGGGTATTACTCGGGTGCGCGGACGCACGTGCAGGGTGTCATTGACCGGTGGATTCGCGTCGAAGAGGCGGTCGAATGTACGTCCCTCCCCTCCACATCTCGCCGCTGCAACCAGGGTACCCTGACCTGACCCTGCACGTCGCCCAGCCCGTCTGAAATCCTTTCGGGACCCCACGGAGCCTCTCAACCCCGGCCTGCTGTACATGGGTATCTCTGCTCTGACGACGTCCGTCGTCGTCCGGTCGCGCTCGCTGCCTGTGCGGTTCCTCGTGCCACCGCTGTCGTTTGTGGGCGCGTTTGCGTATTTCCTGCCGCGCACGGCGGGCCGGGTGGGCGGTTGGGTCGAGGAGCTCGAGAGCAGGTACGCGCCGCGCGTGGGCGACGTGAGGCGGACGAGCGTCGCGCATACCCGCATGTCGCTGGAGATGCTAGCGGGCAAGTATAAAGAGGGGAGGGAAGGATTGGGCAAGGGTGCTCGGCGTGTGGTGGAGGGGATTGAGAGCGGTACGGGGTTGAGGTTGAGGGACACGTTGGGATGGACCAAGGCCGGGGACGATAAAAAGTCTGGGTCGGACGAGAACAAGAACGTATAGATTTTAGAGACTGCATGTTTACACACGACGTGGTGCACTGTGGATGTGTGCTAGTCAAGGAGGTGTAGGGTACGAACTGCGAGTCGCGGTTGCTCCGTCGCAAACCGACTTGGGTCACTTCTTTTTCGCGCTGCCGCTCTTGGTCGGCCTCTCCTTGGCCACTGCCGGCTCCTTGTCGCCCTCGACGCCAGCCTGGAGCCCAAGCCACTCCTCTGCCCCAATCCCCTCGCCGAACCGCTTCCTGAACCGTGTCATCCGACCCGTCCCCTCCTCTTCCTCGTCCTGGCTGCTCTCCGACGACGCACCGCACACCCGCTCGGTCGCGTTCCAGAGCGGGTGGTTGGTCGTATCGCGTGTGAGGACGATCTTGGACCGCGGCGACGTCGTCCAGTGCGTGAACGTAGATCCGTCCGCGCGAGTGACGTGCTGGAGAAAGTGGGGCACGACGGGCGCGGGGAGCGTGCGGGGGTGTTTTTTCTGGATGTGGGACCGGCCGTAGGGGGAGGTCGAGTGTGTGCGGAGGGAGGTGTATGTGTACGATGTGTATATGATGGATGCTGGCGCGGGCGCGGCGCAGAGGATGCGCTTGGAGAGGCAGCCTGAGCCTGAGAGCGCCATGCTTTTTGGGGGTCGCAATTTGAACGCAACGAGGAGGTTTGTTTGATTCCAAGGCTGTTGCCAAACAAACACTACTTATTGTACCGTCACTCTAGTATCAATATCGTCTCAGGCAGCGAACACTCGCCACGTACAGGCGCGCTACCGATGGGCACCCGTCGATGATTTTGAGCTGGTCTATCCAATGCGCATCAATGAATTGAAGATTCACGGCAGGTCGCTCTTCCCGCTCGCAATCGAACCATACCGGGTCAGTGATCCAGATCTAGGACACCACGTCCCCTTTCAGCGCAGCGGAGACACACTAAGCTGGATGGAAAGAGAGAGACGAACGAAAGGGGAGTGCGCCCCCGCCTCTTTCCCCCTCAGTGAAGGTTATTCTAGTTGATCTCGAGATCGAAACATTCGCCCCGTAGACGGCAGTGTCCAGTGTCTAGTCAACATTTCGACGATCGATGAAGCATCAGATGACCTGTGTTTTCTCTCTCAGTGACAGTTGGTTCGCATGGACCTGAAACTATCAGTCTGAAACGGCCGAGGGAAGATACGGTTAACTGCTAGCCGACCTATTACTCAAAACCAAGCCAGAGTTCGAAGAAAGTAGCCAACAATTGTTCTCGTCCCTTACTCCCTCGTAGACAAATAATGGTCAAGTTTGAGCATTGTCCTCGCCACTTGGGCTATTATGATATGTTATTCCCTTCTAATAAGCTCAGGAAGCGAGCAAAAGCCGTAATGTGCGTACCGATACACCCATCCGCCGATCTGACGGAGACAAGTATCTCCCTGAAACTCCCCTTTGCAACAGGCCAGCTGGACACTGTGACACCAGACAAGTGTCTCCTTGAAACTCCCCTCTACAATAGCTAGCTGAACACCGTGACAAGTCGCTGCGCCAGTTTCCAGAAACACCTATTAAATAGCCAAGCATGCACTCGAGATAGGCACTAATTCTTTGGACCGTCCACGGAACTACCATGCTCTCTTCTCACAGTGCTCATGCTATCTTGTTTTTTCTTCTCGTCACATTGACTGTTATTGATGCAAGTCTTGTCAGTCGTAGCACCGGCAAGGCTGCTCTCCGCACCTCAGCAAGGCTTAATGTGAACGGAACCTTCAACAACATCGTCGAGAGGGATCGCGCTCGTGCACAAGCCATGATACACCCTACTCACCTTGAAAAGCGTAGCACACCTGAAGTTATTAGTATCACAAATAACATCGACATCGCCGGTTTATACTCCGTCCTGCTCGGATTTGGCAGCCCTCCAACATATTGTATGTTGGTGAATATGTAGACGGGGGTGTCTCAAGCTGAACATTGACTACAGACGAACTTATTGTCGATACGGCAAGTTCTATCACCTGGGTTGGCGCTAATAAGTCATACGTCCCGACTAAAACCAGTCGAAACACCGGTAAAGCTATCGTTTGTCTGTTCATCCTCTCCATTGGCGTTCGACTGAACAGTGATCCTAGTCTATGGGATACGGCAGTGGAAACTTCACTGGGGAAGTGTGGAATGATACCATCACGCTCGGCTCTGGCCTGGTAATCGAGCAAACCATCGGTGTAGCTAATTCCTCCGTTGGGATTGCTCCATTTGATGGTATTCTCGGCCTTGGTCCCGTCAGCTTGACACGTCACCGCGTCAGTGGCATGAGCATAGTCCCCACAGTGATGGACAACCTTCTCTCCCAAGGAAGGATTTCAGAAGAGGTTCTCGGGGTCCTCTTCGCCCCTGCTAATAATACGGTCAAGAACGGAGAGCTCTCGTTTGGCGGTGTCGACGACTCTGTTATAGTTGGACCCGTGAGATACGTTCCACGATCGACGGTCCCGGATGCGTCCCTTTTCTGGGGCATCAAGCAATCAATCTCCTATGGTCCTGACATCATCATGCAACCAGACACTGGTATCATCGACACTGGTACCACGCTCGCCTACATTGCCCTTGGTGAGTGGTCTGTTGATAGTACATGGTCGATATCAACCACTGACACCTGCGCTTCCACTCGCAGATGCATTCAAGCAATACGTGTCCAAGACCGGCGCTATCTATGACAATGCTACCCAACTCTGGAAGATTACCTGTGAACAATATGACAACTTGAAGCCGCTCGTATTCAACATAGGGAATGCATCTTACGAGCTGACGCCCAACGCACAAATTTGGCCTCGTGCGATCAATGATATATTCAATGGCACCTCTGACGGAATCTACCTCATCGTTCAGCCTCTGACCCCAGACGTCGTCCGCAACAATATCTCCTTTATCAACGGGTACACCTTCCTGTACGTCTATTATTTTCTCACGCATCAGTGATACTTACACTCATACTATTTGACAGTGAACGCTTTTACAGCGTGTACGACGCTCCCCGTCATGCAGTCGGCTTTGCCAAAACCAAATATACATATTCCGATATTAACTAAGGATGTTAAGACCTGTTCACTATTTATATTCGTTGTTTGCTATGATTTGTCATATCCTTCATATGTGCTTTGACAAGGACACTCTCGACTGTTGATGATGGTAGTTGCTACTAGAGTTGGTATGGATCGTCTCAGCAAATCCAATGTGCTGATTAACAGTGTCAAAGATGCTATAGCAGTGTTGGACATGCAATGCTCATGCATTCGACCTCTGATAACAAGATTAGTGGGTACACCTTCCTGCATGTCTATTATTTTCTCGTGCAGTGGTACTTATGCTCATGCTATGTGACAGTGAGTGCCTTTACAGCATGTACAATGCTTCCCATCATGTAGTCAGCATTGCCAAAACCAAATATACACATTTTGATATTAACTAATTTCATTGTTCTGTTAGCTATTTACATTGATTGTTTGCAACAATTCACTATATCCCTCATACATAGCCTTTTTGCTGGGAATGTCTTGAATGGCCGTATTTATAGTCTTCAATTGGTGAAATGACTTGAAAACCTCCAATATTACAGTGACTCCAAAAACTGTTCTAAAAATTAACCTCAAACCAGGACATGAAGTGTCCTACAATCACCTATAAGATCTAGACAATGACTCAGTCATTGCATACGTCAACAGACTGTATTGTGGTTTACCTAGATGATGACTAGGTATTTGTGAGTACTACAATTTATGTATTGAAATGGCAGGCTCACTTCAGTCATTGTGTGGGTCAATTTACTGCAGGGAGAATCACTACATTTGCATGAAAAGATATACTCAAGAGTATTTGTATTAGGGTATGAGATACAAAAGCAGTAATTGTAGGGTAAACAAAAGGGCAAGAAAGGTTTGGATTACTAAAGTCAGTGATCATATCTATAGAATGGATGGTGTCTTGTTTAAATAAATCTAGCAGGAAACTCTTGAGGTCTAGGCCTTCTGTCCTACAGAAACTTATTCACCATGATCAGTGGGCTGTTCTGTTTCTTCTTGGAGTAACAGAAATATAGTGGACTATATAATACTATAGTTGGCTTGATTGCATGGATATTCTTCCTGACTTTACCTTAACAGGATCAATCAGGGTGGGTAAAATTAATCCTCCTTGTGTTGTGTAGCAGAAATAGTCTACTATAGTTGGGGTGTTATAGAGCAGAAAGGGTCTGCTATAGTGTGGTGACAAAATAAGAGTGCAAAAGAGTGCAGCTAACTTGCTGACTATAGATGATGTTGACAACCAATGTCAAGAGATGATCACACTCTACTATGGGTTCCTTTGTGGACAGCACCAAATAGCAGGAGATGCAGACTGAAGAATGACTCACTTCTCACACTTATCAAATGGGTGACTACTGACCACTTATATTGACTAAGCTGGAAGGTACAATCAATCTTGGGTAGGAATAAGGATTCTATCAAGTATAGATCCTTGGCTAATCTCTGTAGCCTAATTCCTAGTAGGATCTACTCTACAGCAGTCTAGTACTTTGCTAGGCTCTGTAGTAATAGTG
>JBBPTC010000778.1:0-11751 GCA_038093955.1 Boletus albobrunnescens
CTGGCTTTGATTCTCTCTTGGTTGTGGTTAACCAAGGGCTTACTAAGGGGGTAATTCTTTGCCCAACAAAGAAAACCTATACTACCAAAGGAGTGGCATCCCTCTTTTTCTTGAAAGTCTACTCTTGATTTGGTCTATATAATAAAATCATCTTCAAAAAAGGTCCTCAATTTGCTTTTGCATTCACAAAAGAACAACTTGGAAGAATCCTTGAATACAACCTCTTTCTTTCTACTGCATATCACCCTCAAACCAACAGAGAAACCGAATGAGTTAATCAAGAAATTGAAACTTATCTGCATATCTACTGCAGCAACAATCTTACTACATGGTCCGAGTCAATTACCCACACAGAATTTGCCCACAATCATCGCCCCCACTCTGTCACCAGCAAATCCCCATACTTTCTGATGATGGAATATGAACCCCATGCTCTTTCTGATGTCATCACCTCATCTAACCTTTCTACTGTCAAAGAATGATTGAAATCGCTCACCACTGCTTGAAACAAAGCTCTTGTTGCATATGAACTTGCCAGGCAAATCATGGCCTCTTATTCTCAAAAACCCTTCTCTCTGTTTTAGAAAGGCAACAAAGTGTGATTAGAAGCATGCAATCTGAAATGCCACATTGTCCACCCTAAACTTGCCTTGAAACACAAAGGACCCTTTACCATTACAAAGATCTTATCACCCATCATATATCAACTCCAACTCCCACAGACATGGAAGATTCACCCTATATTCCATGCTTCCCTTCTATTACCCTATCATGAAAACACCATTTATGGGAAGAACTTTCCTATGCCACCTCCTGACTTGATTGATGGTAAAGAAGAATATGAATTAGAATGGATATTACACCACCATAGAACTTCATCTTCCTATTTCTTCCTGATCTGATGGAAGGAATACTCAGCTGAAGAAGACTCCTGGGTTCCTAAACAGAATCTTAAAAATGTAAAGTCTGCCCTAGAAGAATATAAAAAGCTCCATCCTTCCACCTTTCTTTTCTTGTCCTCTTCCTCACAAACTTCCACCAAGAACAAAAACTATCATTGAAAAACAATTTCATGTCAAGCCTTTATGAGTTTTCCTTTCTTTCTTCTAACACTGCTCTAGTTACTAAATCCTCCATTACCATAAACACCCCTCTGCCTCCTCCTGGTGGAACTACTCTCTTTATCAATGAAGATCTTCTTCCTGTATCATTGGCCACTATATTGTCTCCCCAGATATTCGTCCATGCCCCTGCTATTTCCATCATATCAGTAGATGTACCGATCTCATCCATTATCTGGTTGATGACTTCCCAGACAACAATCAAGTTTACTGTCTCCATTTCTATTTTCAAGACTCACATCTTACAGTTTCCATTAATATCCATCTTGACATGGGATCTCCTCTCTTTGCTGTCTACTCAGCAGCTCACCAAGTCGGCCAGCTAGAGCTCCTAGCCAACCATTACTCCTCCAATACAAAGTTTGAATTCATGAGAATCATAGTCTGGGATGTTACCTGTCAGCTAAATGACTCAGTAAACATCCTCTCCCACCAGATGGGATTCTTCAATTTCCTTGAAGATCTCAACCACTACCTCAGAGAACTCTCCAAATAAAAATATCCTTCATTCATCCCTCTCTTCTCCCCATATGCTCCAACCATTTTCTTGACCCCCATGCACATCATCATTTGCCCTAGAACACACAGAACTTGCTTACATAGAATGGATCAACCATTTCTGGACTGGAGGAGATGGAAGCATAGTATTCCTATCTAGTTATCCCCACTTTTCCGAAGCATATCATTACTATTACTAGTTGGATCATTTCTAATGTGACTGCTGCTTCTACTGCTGTCCCTTTTGACTTCACTTCACACCAGGCCATTCTCAGGCCATTTGTCCACTTTGTAGGAGATCCCCTCCTGTCACTCCTATATCACCTACTATCTCAACCTCATCTCATTGCACCCAATCATCTCAGATATCTTCCTTATTCTCTGGTCAAGATACTAGATCTGTTAACTTTATGGAATCTATTTCAGTTCCTCCTCCATCTCATTCTCATGCTTGATAAACACCTCATTGACCTGTCCCTTGTTCATCCTCTCCACTGAGGTCTTCCTTGCCTCCTGACTATAATGATAAATACAACTCCACCACTTGGGCCAATATCACTAGATCTCTGGGGGGAGCCTGTTTAGATTTCTAAAGAGTAGTTCTAATAGAAATTTGGAACATAATGGAGGGGTAATGTTACTATTTCTTCTTTCTCTTGTCTTAAATAGTCCTTACTGACTAGTTATGTTAACCATGCCTCATCTCAGACCATTCTATGCCACTTAGCTATGCCATCCACTAAGTCCCGAATCTTTTATCTTCTTATCTTCAATCATAGATACAGCATTGTTTTTCATCGTTCCATAACATTCCATTCTGCAGTCGCTTATTTAGACTTCTCACTGTGGAATTCCCTTTCTCACCTTAATCCATGCATGTTGGCACTTCTATATAAGCCCTTATATCAGTAGTACTATTCCTCAGCTTCAATCTCCTAGGTCTACTCCTATAACCTAGTTCCTGGAATACTACTTGCTTTCTCAAAGTCTCATTTCTTATTATAAGTCTTCATTGCACTTTGAACAGTGTTCTTGAATTAGTCATCATTGGAACTATTAACCCAACACTTCCTCTTGTCCTTGTCCTATCTCATAACCTGAGATAGTCCTTATATGACTTGTCACCTATATGAGTCCTTCCAGTCAACTCATTGCCTCATAGCATGAGCTTTGATCCTACCTAGGCTATGCTTGTCCTTATCCAGGCCAAGCATAACAAATGTTATGTTATTTACTAAATAGTAGTTGGTAATATTAGAGGACAAGGAAGATACCCGAGAGGATCGGGTATGATGAGATGAAGAGGATGTGGCGGGGGAGGTTGGAGTGGCAGGATTAGACCTTCTCTTCAGAGGACAAGTGGCCTGCAAGTGACCCGGTGCAAATCAGAGAGAGGACAGCAATAAAAACAGCAGTCATACTGGAAATGACCCAGCCAGTGACAGTGGTGACATGCTTCAGTGAAACAAGGGTGGGTGGATGGGAGAGCTACGCTTCCATCTCCTCCGGTCCAATAGTGGTTGATGCGTTCTGCATAGACAAGTTCTGTAGGTTCTAGGGCGGACGAAGACATGAATGGGGTTGAAGGAACAGTGGGGATATGAGAGAGGGACGAATGGAGGGTGCTCTTGTTCATTGAGCTCCCAGAGGTAGCGGTCTAGGTCTTTGAGGAAGTCGAAGAAACCCATCTGGTGTGAGAGCATGTTAATGGAGTCATTTAGCTGCTTAACAACATCTCTGATAATGGATTTGAAGAAATCGAATTGCAGGTCAGAGGAATAATGATTGGCTAGGAGTTCTAGCCAGCCAACTTGGTGGGCTGCTGTATAGACAGCAAGAAGGGGGGACCCCATGTCGAGATGAGCATTGATAGGAACAAGGCATGAGTTCCTAAAATAAAAGTGGAGGCGATAGATCTGATTGTTGTTTGGGAAATCATCAACCAGACAATGGACAAAGAGTGGTACATCCACAGATACAACTGGGACAGTGGGAGCACGAACGAATACTTGAGAGGACGATGTAATGGCCTGGATAATAGAAGGGAGGTCTTCTTTGGCAGCGAGAGTAGTTCCACTAGGAGGTGGAGGGGTGTCTACGGTAGCAGAAGGTTCAGTAATAGTAATAGAAGATTCAGTGGAAAGAAAAGATGACTCATAGAGATTGGACATGGTGAACATTGTTTTTTTTTTAGCGACAGTTTTTGTTCTTGTTGGAAGTATAAGAGGAAGGGGACAAGGAAGGAAAGGTGGAGGAGCAAAGTTTTTTGTATTCTTCAAGTGTGGACTTTGCATTTTTGAGGTTCCACTCAGGAACCCAAGAGTCTTCTTCAGCTGAGTATCCTTTCTATCGGATCAGGTAATAATGGGAGGTCGGAGTTCCACAGTAGCATAGTATTCATTCAATTTCGTATTCTTCCTTGCCATCAATCAGGTCAGGTGGTGGCATAGGGAAGTTCTTCCCATGGACATTGTTTTTATGATAAGGCAATAAGAGGAAAGCATGGAACATGGGGTGGATTTTCCATATTTGTGGAAGTTGGAGTTGATAAGTAATGGGCAATAAGACCTTTGTGATGGTAAAAGGTCCTTCACATTTCGGGGTGAGTTTTGGGTGGATGACATGGCATTTCAGGTTGTGGGCTTCTAGCCACACCTTATCGCCTTTCTGAAAAGGAGAGAACGGTTTTCAGGAATGAGAGGCCATAACTTGCCTAGCAAGTTCATGTGTGGCAAGGGCTTCATTTCGTGCAGCAGTCAGGGATTATATTCATTCTTCGACAGCAGGGAGGTTTGACAAGGCGATAACATCAGGAAGAGCACAGGGTTCATATCCCATCATCAGGAAGAATGGGAATTTGCCGGTAACAGAGTGAGGGCGGTGATTGTGTGCGAATTCTATATGGGTAATTGATTCCGACCATGCGGTGGGGTTGTTTCTGCAGTAGATATACAGATAAGTCTCAATTTCCTGATTTACCCATTCCGTTTCACCATCAGTCTGAGGATGGTAAGCCATAGAGAGGAAGAGATCATAACCGAGGATTCTCCCAAGTTCTTTTGCAAAGGCAGAGTCGAATTGGGGACCTCTGTCCAAGATGATTTTGTTATAAAGGCCAAAGCATAAGTAGACTTTTATGAAGAAAAGCGAGGCTACTCCTTCGGCGGTACAGTTTGTTGGGCATAGAATTACCCCCTTAGTAAGCCCTTGGTTGACCACAACCAAGTGGGAATGAAAGCCAGCAGAGGAAGGAAGGTCAGTGATGAGATCACAGGAAATCTGCTGGAAAGGACGAGAGGCAGTGGAAGAGATTAGAAGGAGTGGGGGCAATAAGGGATGGGTGTTTACTTTGTTTCACTGGCAGACAGCACAGCCAGAAACAAAGGAATGAATGTGGGTAGTGAGGCCCGGCCACCAGTAATCGGCAGAGACAAGCTGATGAGTTTTCAGGAAGCTGGGATGACCAGCAGAGGGATGGTCATGGCAGCACGAGATGATGGAACGGTGGAGACCCTCAGTGGGAGGGATATAGATATGGTTTTTGTAAAGGAGGATACCATTGCAAAGCTGCCAATTGGAAAGGTGGAAATGGAAAGGAGTGGGAAGACTCTTGTCAAGGGACTGGAGAATGGACAGGTACAAGGAGTCCTTCTTGGATTTGTCTTCAATCACACTAGAGATAGTGGAGTTGATCATATTGACAAAGAGTGAAGGCGGGAGAAGGACGGTTTTCTGGTTGTCGTCGTCAGAAGTAGGAAGGAGATCGGGATGACAAGAGAGAGCATCAGGAGTGGCAAGATCTTTGCCAGGGATGTGGATTATCTTGAGATCAAAATCTGCAAGATCGAGAAGCCAGCAGGCCTGACAACAGTTCAGGTGCTGGGCAGAACAGAAGTAGGTCAGGTTTTTATGGTCGGTAAAGACCTGGACAGGAAAAGTGGAGCCTAGAAGATAATAGCGCCACACCTTCAGGGCTTGGAGAATCACAAGAAGTTCGTGATCATAGATGTCGTAATTCCTTTTTGCAGGAGAGAACGATCATACCAAGGTATTCGACTTCCTTGGTAGCGAAATTGCACTTTGAGAGTTTCAAGTGCAAATTGAGTTCTTGCATCCTTTGGAGAACACATTTCATATGTTCTTCATGGGTTGTCTGGTCAGCAGAAAAGATTAGGAGGTTGTCCATGTAGATGATGAGCCATCCTTTAGTAATCATGTCTCTGAATGAGTCGTTTATGAAACGTTGGAACATGGCAGGAGAATTGGTCAGGCCAAAGAACATGACCATTGGTTCGAAGAGGCCACGATGCATGATGAAGGTGGCTTTCCATTGGTGTTCATCTCTGATGCGGATATTATTATAACCCCATCGAACATCAAACTTGGTGAAGACTTTTGCATCTTTGAGCTTATCAACGAGGTTGGAGATCAAAGGAAGGGGGTAAGTGTCACAGATAGTATGTTTGTTAAGATAGCAGTAATCTTGACAAGGGCAAAGACCACCATCTTTCTTCTTGACAAAAAAGAAAGGGAACACTTGAGGAGAGTTGAAAGGACGGATCTTCCCAAATGCAAGGTTTTCATCAATGAAAGCATCCATTGCCTTCTTTTCTTCAGGGGCAAGAGGATAGATTTTCCCAATCTTTGGCTTAAATGACTCATTGAGGTTGATCTCGTGGTCATAGGGTCAGGAAAAAGGGACATGGTCAGTAGCTTCCTTCGAGAAGACAGAAGTGTACTCTTGGTATTCAGGGGAAAGGATGGTTTCCTTCTTATTCTTGTCAGCCTCTCTGGCTAGCTCCATGGCAGAGATTACTTTGGCGATGAAGATCAGTTTGGCAGGAACAGAGAAGCCTAAAGGGGAGAAATAAGAGCCGAATCATGCAATCTGATTGCAAGTGTAGACGTCGCAGGCTCATTGGACGTATTCGTTTTTGGACTCATGTCCAATAAACTTTTCGAGGTGATCAGCAGCAGCTGCTCTAATCATGGTGTGTCGAGGAGGGGGTTGTCGTTGATTTAAAAGAGTGTCATTGGAGAGAGCATTTAAGGTGTAAGATTGATAGAGTCCTTTGGATTCATCAGCAGACTCATCAATGGTGAGGATATTGGATTTCCAGTCGACGGAAGGGTTAGCTTTCTTCAGCCAGGGAAGTCCGAGGATAACATTCTCGGTTCTGCAATCCATGACATAGAAGATCACCTTTTGGGCTATTCCTTTGATGTTAAGGTAAAGGTTAGAAGTAAAACGAATCTGGCCTTTCTTGTTTATTGTTTGGTCGACGTTTCGGATGAAAATCAGTTTCGGTAAGCGAGTGGTGGGTAGGTGGTGTTTTCAGACGAAGCCAAAATCAATACAGGAAATGTCTGTGCCGCTATTGACTAGGGTGCAGGTGTCAACGACTTTTATGACATGCAAAGGATCAATGACTTGTATTGGAATCTGGAGAGATTTTATTTTAAAAATCCTTTTTGTTGAATTGGACACACCCTACTATGTCCTCTTCATCATTACAGTCCTCTAACTTCAGGAGATCTTCTTTGTCTTTCTTTACCTTTTGTACCTTTGTTCCAGTTTTCTTCAACAGAGAAGATCTTGTAAATTCTGTTTTACAGTTGTGCCATATATGCCCCTTTTGATGGCATTTGAAACATCGTCCTTTTTTGGCAAATTGTGTTTGTTCTTCATCAGTAAGTTTTGTTTTCAGGAAAGGGACGCAGACAATGTCGATGTCCATGGTATTAGGATCTTTTTCTTTGTTATGGAAGTATGAAAGAAGCGAGGGGTCAAAGAGGGGTTTCTGTGCATGGCATGGATTAGGTCAGATTGGTCGGCACCTTGTTTGAAGACTAAAGCCTTTTTGTACCAGTCAGTGACTTTTGTTGGTACAGCCTTTATTGCTAGGATTTGTCGCATGAGATTTTCAGGGATGCTGGCAGAGAAGTAATTGATGAGGATGAAATCCTCAGTGATGCCACTAACCACAACCTGATTTTTGAATTCGGTAATGTACTCAGAGAGTACCTTGCGATCTTTGATCCTAGTGGTAGCCAGCCAGGTTATTGCATCGGTCTTGGTGCTGGCGTGATCAAAGGCATCTAGGAATTTGGACTTAAAGTCTGACATAGTTCCGAATGAGTTATTGTCTAAGGTGGCTGCCCAAAAAGTAGATGCCCATGTATAGGCAGCACCTTTCTTCATGTAAGAGAGCATGAAGGCAACTCTCTTTGTGTCGGTGTTGTAGACATCCTTGTTGGTCAGGAGATAGGTTCTTACAGCATTCAGCCAAGATTTGGCATTCTTCGGGTTCCCATCATACTCCTCAGGAGAGCCGATGTGGAGTTCAGCATGTTTTGTAGTTGACATGGCGAGAGGGGTAGGAGTAGGTGGTCTGGTGATCGGGTATGGAAGAGCTGTAGTGAGAGAAGTTTGCCTCAAGATAGAGGGCAGAGATGGTGGAGTCAGTGGTCTGGGTAAAGTTAGCAATGCTGAGAGGTTGTGTGCTAAAGTCTGGACAGTTTCCTTGTCTGTAGGAGAGGCGAGGTTCAGGTCTTCGCTTTCAGAAGAGGTAGGTGAAGAGTTTGAGGGTTCAGGGGAGAGCGAAGGCTCTTGGTTGCAGTATCGAACATACCACAGGACAGGAATGGGGGTCAAGGGACGATCAGGTCGACCACATTTGTTCGAGAAAGAAATGGTGGCATACTACACAATGGTAGGCCTTCTGGATAGCTTTGATCTTTTGTTATGCTTGGCCTGGGTAAGGACAAGCATAGCCTAGGTTAGTCGAAGGTCAAGAAGTGACACTATGGTGATATCATAGGTCAAGACTGGGATGGACATCATGGTGGTATCACAAGTCTGAACAGGAGACGACGTTGCAGTGATATCACAAGTCAAGGTCAGGAATGATGTCATGCAGTAATGTCACGAGTCAAGCAGGAGAGAACAGTGGAGTGCCGTTCATACAAATAAGCATTGAGTCAATAGTCTCAATGATGACTAGATCAAGAACACCACTCAAAGTGCAGTGAAGACTTGTAACAGAAGAGGTGAGACTTCGAAAAGAAAAGGAGATGTTATTAGACTCAGACTAGATTACAGGATGTACACCTAGGAGATTGAAGCTAAGGTACTATGGTACGATCATGGAGTTTATATAGATAGGCCAACATGTACAGACCAAGACGAGAAAGGGAATTCCACAGGAAGAAGTCTAAATAAATGACTGCAGAATGGAAGGTCATGGAATGACGAAGAACAATTGTGTACACGTGATCAAAGATAAGGAGATAAGGAACTCGGGACTTAGCAGGTGGCACGGCTAAGTGGTGTGGAATAGTCCAAGATGAGAAGAGGTTAGCATAGTTAGTCAGCGAGGACTAGTCAAGACAAAAGAAAAGAGTAAATCATAACAACACTCATCCAAAACTAGCTTCAAAGCAAGAAGAACCCTTTACCATCATGAAGATCCTATCTTCCATCATATACCAATTCTGATACAGATGTGGAAAATCCACTCCATGTTCCATACTTCTCTCCTATTGCCCTATTATAAAAACACTATCCATGTAATGGTGGTGGTTACAAATAATGCAATAGTGTAATCAGACTTTATTCAAACACAAGATATGTGTTACGATTTCTTCTTTTCTTTTGTCTTGAATAGTCCTTGTCATCTAACCATGTTAACTGTGTCTTACCTCGGACTATTCTGCACCACTTAGCTGTGCCACCCACTAAGTCCCAAATCTCTTATCTCCTTATCTTTGATCATATGTACACCATTGTTCTTCATCATTCCATAACCTTCTATTCTGCAGTTGCTTATTTAGACTTTTCACTGTGGAATTCCCTTTCTTGTCCTGGTCCATGTGTGTTGGCACCCTTATATAAACCCTTGTGATTGCACTATAGTTCCCTAGCTTCAATCTTCTAGATCTACACCTGTAACCTAGTCCCTGAATACTATTTGCTTTCTCAAAGTCTCATTCCTTGTTACAAGTCTTCACTGCACTTTGAGTGGTGTTCTTGAATTAGTCATCATTAGGACTATTGATCCAATGCTTCTTCTCATCCTTGTTTTATCTCATATCTCAAGGTAGTCCTCATATGACTCATACAAGTCATCCTAGTCACTGCTCGTAACCCGAGCTCTTTCTGTGTGCTCTCATCACCTATACAAAGCACTTCCCAGTCACTGCTCATAACCCAAGCCCTTCCTATGTGCTCTCATTGCCCATATGAAGCACTTTCCTATCAAGCTCGTTACCCTCAAGTACAAGCTCTCCTTATTCTTCAACTCACCTAGGCTATGCTCATCCTTACCCAGGTCAAGCATAACAATATGCCTTGTAAATTAAGATATCTTGATATGAAACTTCATACTTTGAGAGGTTCCCCCTATCTTGTGTTTGAAGATGACCAAGTGGTAGTTTCAATAGGAGTTTGGAACATAATGGGAGGATAATGTTACAATTTCCTCTCTTCTCCTTTTATCTTAAATAGTTCTTGTTAACTAGCTATGCTAACCATGTCTTACTTTAGACTACACTGCACCACTTAGCTGTGCCACCCACTAAGTTCTGAAACTCTTATCTTTTTATCTTTGATCATATTTACAACTTTGTTTTTCATCATTTCATGACCTTCTATTCTGCAGTCACTTGTTCAAACTTCTTACTATAAAATTCCCTTTCTTGTTTTGGTCTGTACATGTTGACACTACTATATAAATCCTCATGTCAGTAGTACTATTCCTTAGCTTTAATCTCCTAGGTCTACTCCTGTAATCTAGTCTTCTGGAATACTACTTGCTTTCTCAAATGCTCATTCCATGTTACAAATCTTTACTATACATTGAGTAGTGTTTTTAAATTAGTCATTGTTGGGATTATTAATCCAATGCTTCCTCTTGTCTTTGTCCTATCTTGTAACCCAAGATAGTCATCATCCAACTTGTTGCCTATACAGGTCTTTCTCATCTACTTGTTTTCCTTCAAAGCACAAGTTATTCTTGTCTTATCTCACAACCCAAGATACTCCTTATCTGACATGTCACTTATATAAGTCCTTCCAGTCAACTCATTGCCTCATAGCATGAGCTTTGATCCTACCTAGGCTATGCTTGTCCTTATCCAGGCCAAGCATAACAAATGTTATGTTATTTACTAAATAGTAGTTGGTAATATTAGAGTCAAATAAATGTTCCAATGATACATCATTTTAATACAGTTATATCTCAGTATGATAACAACCAAATCACATGATTAATGGCTCATTTTCAAGATAAGGGATAGAGCTATCAATGGCCCAGCAAGAGCTAGAGCTAATACCTTTTGGTTCTCCTGCAAATGTCAAGTCTTTTCAAAATAGCCAAATATTGTGATATTTTTTCAAGTCACTATATAATAAACTAAAAGAAAATAATTCTATATACCAAGGCATACAGTACCATCTAACCATAACAGCTTGATTACTTCAGCAGATAAGGTGGTGGATGATATATGAGAAAGTAAAATGACAAAGGTATATATTTTGGATTTGGCTTTCAATACACTAATACTGGTGAAAAATAAGGGCTGGAAATATCTAGTGGCTGCCTAATGATCAAGAATGCATGCAAGTCAAAGTTGAAATATTGACTTCTCCAAGCATCAAGATAGCAGCATCAACTACATTGAGTTGAAGAAAAGGTCAATAGTGGAGAACATATCTCATCTGACTTACAACAGGTCATCCACATCAACACTGGTGGGAAATTGCATGATATCTGTTACGCTTGGCCCGGGTAGGGACGAGCGTAGCCTAGGATAGACGAAGGTCGGGGTCGAGAGTGACGTCGTACAGCGATGTTACGAGTCGATCAGAGGTGGCGTCGCGCAGTAATGTCACGAGCCGGTCAGAGATGGCGTTGTGCAGTAATGTCACAAGCCGGTCGAGGTCAGAGTGACGTTGCGCAGTGATGTCGCAAGTCGGTCGGAGGTCAGAGAGTAAGCGTTGAGTCTATAGTCTCAACGACGACTAGTTCAAGAACACCGTTCAAAGTACGGTGAAGACTTTCAAGGAGGAGGTGAGACTTCGAAAGGAAAAGGAGGAGTTTATTAGACTCGGACTAGGTTACAGGGCGTACAC
>JBBPTC010000779.1:0-11725 GCA_038093955.1 Boletus albobrunnescens
GGAGGTGAGACTTCGAAAGGAAAAGGAGGAGTTTATTAGACTCGGACTAGGTTACAGGATGTACACCTAGGAGATCGAAGCTAAGGTACTACGGCGCAATCGCAGGGTTTATATAGATACAGCCAACATGCACGGACCAGGATGGAAAAGGGAATTCCGCAGGGAGAAGTCTGAATAAGTGACTGCGGAATGGAAGGTCGTAGAACGACGAAGAACAATGTTATACACGTGATCAAAGATAAGAAGATAAGAGACTCGGGACTTAGCAGGTGGCATGGCTAAGTGGCGCGGAGTAGTCCGAGACAATGCAGAATAGTCCGAGACGAGTAAAGGTTAGCATAGCTAGTCGGCAAGGACTAGTCAAGTCAAGAGAAAAGAGTAAAGAAAAGAATAAATCGTAACATAAAGCCTAATAAATCACCAGGAGATGGCAGTCTTGTCCTCCTGGAGTTTTCCCAACAACAGCTAGTGCTTGGCTCACATCTAGTACTCTTTCCAACCCAAACAACTAGCTCTTAAGTGAGTTGGTCGTTTCATTTAGTGGATGGCACAGCTAAGTAATGTGGAATAGTCTGAGGTAAGACGTGGTTAGCATGGTTAGTTGACAAGGATTATTCAAGATAAAGAAGAAATCGTAATAGTCCTGACCAGCTGGTTTGCTGCTGGTATTCCTACCTCTATCTTTGCACAAGTCCTCATGATGGAGAAAATATCCAGCACTATAAAAAAATGATATGAAAAAGTTATAATCTTCAAATAGGAAGAAGATCAAACTACTCTTGTCCATGCCATGCACTGCAATGCCACCTTCACCCCCTCCTCATCTACTAGATACCTGCTCTCTATGATGTCCTCTAGAAAGAAAGACCTGAATATAATAGATGTTGATATCATCTGCTTTTCAAAGAAACTTATGCCTGAAGAAAGGCAACAGAGTATTGCAGAAGGATACTGCTTCAAATGTCAATGAAAGGGACACTTGTCCCTAAACTGTATCATAAAGTTCACTTTTAAGCCAAAGAAAACAGAAAAATAGATGAAAAAAGTTAAGAAAGATGAAGATCTTCGAAAGTTGAAGGACTGTAATAATGAAAATAAGAACACAATAGAACATATCTGATTCTCAAAGGATTTTTAGAATGGAGGCCTCTATCAACATGAGTACCCTCCTTTTTATCTTTGACATGTGCTCCTGCACTTGTATCTTCCAAGTCAAAATCTCTACAGATTCCAATATAAGTGATTGATCTCTTGCATATCATGAAAGTTGTCGACACCAATGTCCTAGTTGATAGTGGCACTAACATCTCTTGTATTGACTTCAAATTCATCTGAAAACATTGTCTTTCCACCACTCGTTTACTATTACCAATTTTCATTTGAAATGTTAATCAGATGATTAACAAGAAAGGCCAGATCTATTTTACTTTTGATCTTTATCTCAACATTGAAGGAATAGCTCAAAAGGTGACCTTCTATATTATGGACTATGGAACTGAGAACATCATCCTTGGACTTTCCTAGCTAAAGAAAGCCAATCCTTCTATTGACTAGAATACAAAAATCCTTATCATTGACAAGTTTGCAGATGAATCCAAAGGACTCTACCAATCCTACACCTCTAATGCTCATTCAAATGAAACCCTCCTAGAATGATGTTGCCCCCTCCTCAGCATACTATGATCAGGGCTGCTGCTGTTGATCACCTCAAAGAATTTATTGGACACGAGTTTGAAAACAAATATATCCAAAGAGCCTGTAATATCTATATCTGTTACTGGATAATACAATTGGTTCTTACTATGCCCTTCTTGGCTCTCCTATTGTCACTAAGCTTACCTCTACCATGGAGTTAGCCAAGGTGGCTGACAAAGACAAGAAGGAAACTGTCCTTTCTTTCGTATACCAAGAATATGCTTTCATCTTCTCAAAGGAAGCTATTGACCACATCCTACTATCTTGCCCATACAATCATAAGATCAACCTTGACAAGTCATTCAAATCAAAGATTGGAAAAATCTACCCTTTTGCCACTGAAGAAAAGAAAGTAATGAATGCTTTCATTGATGAGAACCTAGCTTCTAGAAAGATCCATCCTTCCAACTCTTTCCAAACATCCCCTTTCTTCTTTATTAAGAAGAAAGATGGTAGTCTCCACCCTTGTCAAGACTACTATTATCTAAATGAACATACCATTTATGATGCTTATCCTCTTCCTCTGATTTCTGAACTCATAGACAAACTCAAAGACACCAAGGTCTTCACCAAGTTCAATGTTTGATGGGGTTATAACAACATCTGAATTAAAGATGAACACCAATGGAAAGCTGCTTTCATTATGCATTATGGCCTCTTTGAACCAACAGTTATGTTCTTTGATTTGACCAACTTTCCTGCCACATTCCAATGTTTTATGAACAACTTGTTCAAAGACATGATCACCAAAGGATGGCTTGTTATCTACATGGACAACCTCCTTATCTTCTCTCTTGACCAGGCTATCCACAAAGAATACATAAAATGCATTCTTTAATGGATGCAAAAACTTGACTTGCACTTAAAACTATCCAAGTACAATTTCATCACCAAGGAAGTTGAATACCATGATATGATCATTCATCCTGGTGAGATTGCCATGGACCCTGTTAAGCTCAATGGTATTGTAAAGTGGCCAACCCTTGAGAAAGTCAAGGATGTCTGTTCTTTTCTTGGCTTTGTAAATTTCCATTACTGCTTTATTCCTAACTACTCCACCATCACACATCCTCTTATCAATCTCACCAAGAAATCCCAGGCCTAGGCCTGGACTCCATCCTGCCAGACTGCTTTCGAGTACTCTTCCTTGCACAACCCATCCTTCACTTCCCTGACATATTGGTACCATTTGCAATTACCACTGATGCTTCAACGTATGCCTCTGATGCTGTCCTTCTACAAGCTGATGCCAATGGCAAGTGGCATCCTTATTCCTATCTCTCTGAATTGTTCTCCCCTGCAGAGAGAAACTATGATATCTACAATCATGAACTCCTTGCCATCCTCTGCACTCTTAAAGCATGGTTCCATTACCTCCTTGGCTCTGCTTTCTCTGTTCAGATTTTTACTGGTTATAAAAACCTTACCTACTTTTGTTCAGCCCAGCATCTGATCCACCATCAAGCATGCTGGCTCCTTGATCTTGTAGATTTTGATTTCAAGATAACCCATGTTCTTGGCAAAGACCTTGCTGCTTCTAATGCTCTCTCTCATTGCTCTGACCTTTTTCCTTTGACTGACAATGACAACCAATATATCATCCTCCTTCCTCCTTCCTCCTTCCTCCTTCCCTCTTCATTAAAATGATTGATTCCACCATCACTGATGTCATTGAAACCAAGTTTAAAAAGGATGACCTATATCTTTCCATTCTCTAGTCCATTAATGGACATCTTCCCACTCCCTTCTGTTCTCACCTCTTTGACTGGCAGCTTCACGATGGTGTCCTCCTTTATTAGAATTGTACCTACATTCCTCCCATCAAGGGCCTCCACCACTCTATCATTGCTTACTACCATGATCATCCTTCTGCTAGCCATCCTAGCTTCCTAAAAATGTGCCAGCTTGTATTTGCTTACTACTGGTGGGCTGGCCTTGCCTCCAATGTCTGTTCCTTTGTCTCTGGTTGTGGCATTTGCCAACAGAACAAAGTAAACACCCATTCAATCTCTTCTCTGCTTTTTCCCATTTCCTTGTCTGCCACTTGGCCCTTCTAGCAGATCTTTGTGGATTTATCACAGATCTTTCTCCTTCTGCTGGCTTTGACTCTCTCTTGGTCATGGTCAATCAAGGACTTATTAAGGGGATAATTCTCTGCCCAACAAAGAAAACTTGCATCATCGAAGGAGTGGCATCACTATTTTTTCTAAAAGTCTACTCTTGATTCAGTCTCTATGACAAAATCATCTTTGATAGAGGTCCTTAATTCACCTATGCCTTCACCAAGCAGCTTGGAAGACTCTCCAGATATGACCTCCCTCTTTACTGCTTATCATCCTTAGACTGATAAGAAAACTGAACAAGTAAACCAAGAAATCAAGACCTATCTGTGTATCTACTGCAGAAACAACCCCACCACATGGTCTGAATCAATTACCCACACAGAATTTACATACAATTACCACCCTCACTTTGTCACCAGCAAATCTTCATTTTTCTTGATGATGGGATATGTATGAATCCTATACATTTCCTGATGTCATTGCCTTATCCAACCTTCCTGCTGTTAAAGAATGGTTGAAATCTCTCACCACTGCTCAAAACAAAGTTGTTGCTGCATATGAACTTGCTAGGCAAGTCATGGCCTCTTGTTCTTGAAAACCCTTCTCCTCATTCTAGAAAGGCAATAAAGTGTGGCTAGAAGCACACAATCTAAAATGCCATATTGTCCATCCTAAGTTAGCTCTAAAGCAAGAAGGACCATTTACCATCATGAAGGTCCTATCTTCCATCACATATCAACTCTGACTTCCACAAATGTGGAAAATCCATCCCATGTTTCATGCTTCCCTCTTATCACCCTATTGTGAAAACGCCATCCATGGGAAGAATTTCCCTGCACCACCCTCTAATTTGATAGATAGCAAAGAAAAATATGAAATAGAGCAGATATTATGCCACCATGGAATTCCATCTTCTAGCTTCTTGTTACAATTTCTTCTTTTCCCTTGTCTTGAATAGTCCTTGCTGACTACCTATGTTAACTGTTATGCTTGGCCTAGGTAAGGATAAGTATAGCCTAGGTGGGTTGAAGAATAGGAGAGCTCATACTGGAAGGTAACAAGCTTGACAGGGAAGTGCTTCATATAGGTAACAAGAGCACACAGGAAGGGTTCAGGTTATGAATGGTGACTGGGATGACTCATGCTTGAGGGCAATGAGTAGACTAGAAGGACTCATATAAGCGATGAGTCATATGAGGATTATCTTAGGTCATGAGACAAGGAGAAGCGTTGGGTCAATAATCCCAACGACAACTAATTCAAGAACACCACTCAAAGTGTGGTGAAGACTTATAACAAGGAATGAGACTTTGAGAAAGCAGATAGTATTCCAGGGACTAGGTTATAGATGTAGACCTAGGAGATTGAAGCTAAGGAACTATAGTGTGATTGTGAGGGTTTATATATTAGTGCCAATGCACATGGACCAGGACAAGAAAGGGAGTTCTGCAGTGAGAAGTCTGAATAAGCAACTACAGGATAGAAGGTTGTGGAATGATGAAGAACAATATTGTACATGTGATCAGAGATAAGGAGATAAAGGATTCGGGACTTAGCAGGTGGCATGGCTAAGTGGCATGGAATAGTCCAAGATGAGGCACAGTTAACATGGTTAGTTGGCAAGGACTATTCAAGACAAAAGAAAAGAAGAAATCATAACATTACCCCCCTATTATGTTCCAAACTCCTATTGGAACTACTCTTCAAAGATCTAAATAGGCTCCCCCCAGAGATCCAGTGATATTGGCCCAGGCAGTAGAGTTGTATTCATCATTGTAGTCAGGAGGCAAGGGGGACCTCAGTGGAGAGGGAGGACAAGGCACAGGACAGCAAGGAGTTCGTCATGTACGAGGACGAGATGGAGAAGGAATTGGGATGAGTTCCACAAAATTGACAGATCTGGTGTCATGACCAGAAGATGAGGATGATACCAAAGAAGAATGAGTACGACAAGATGAAGATGATGTGGTGGGAGAGGTCAGAGCAACAGGAGGGGATCTCCTTTTAAGAGGACAGGTGGCCTAAAAATGGCCCAGTGTGAATTGAAGACAAAGGGGGCAGCAATAGAAGCAGTAGTCATGTTGGAAGTGACCCAACTGGTGACAGTGGTGACACGCTTCAGAGAATTGAGGATGACTAGATGAGAGCACTATGTTTCCATCTCCTCTAGTCCAGAAATGGTCAACCTGTTCTACATAAGCAAGTTCCGTAGGTTTTAAGGTGGATGATGATGCAGATGGGGTTGAAGGAATGGTTGGGGTATATGGGAAGGAGAGAGGAATGAATGGAGAATGCTCTTGTTTAGAGAGCTCTTGAAGGTAACAATTAAGATCTTTGAGGAAATCAAAGAATCCCATCTGATGGAAGAGGATGTTAATTGAGTTATTTAACTGATGGATAACATCTGTTATAATTTATTCTTTTCTTTTGTCTTGACTAGTCCTCGCCAACTAGCTATGCTAACCTTTACTCGTCTCAGACTATTCCGTGCCACTTAGCCATGCCACCCGCTAAGTCCCGAGTCTCTTATCTTCTTATCTTCAATCATGTGTATAATATTGTTCTATGTCGTTCCACGACCTTCCATTCTGCAGTCGCTTATTCAGACTTCTCCCTGCGGAATTTCCTTTTCTGTCTTGGTCCGTGCACGTTGGCAATATCTATATAAACCCTGTGATCGTACTGTAGTACTTCAGCTTCGATCTCCTAGGTGTACATCCTGTAACCTAGTCTGAGTCTAATAACACCTCTTTTCCTTCGAAGTCTCACCTCCTCCATTACAAGTCTTCACCGCACTTCGAGTGGTGTTCTTGATCTAGTTGTCATTGAGACTATTGACTCAATGTTTACTTGTACGAACAGCACTCCACCATTCTCTCCTGCTTGACTCATGACATTATTGCACGACATCTCATCTGGCCTCGATTGACTCATGACATTACTGCACGACATCTCCTCTGACCTCGACCGACTCGTGACATTACCACATGACGTCATCTCTGACCTCAACCTACGATATCACCATAGAGACACTCATCAACCTTCAACCAACCTAGGCTACGCTCGTCCTTACCCAGGCCAAGCGTAACAACATCTTGGATGACTGTTCATAAGAATTCAAATTGTGCATTAGAGGAGTAGTGGTTAGCAAGGAGTTCTAATTGGCCAATCTGATGGGCTGCCGAGTAGATGGCGAGGAGAGGAGTTCCCATATCAAGGTGGGCATTGATGGAAATAGTAAGACATGAGTCTCGGAAGTAGGAGTGAAGACAGTAAACCTGGTTGTTGTCTGGGAAATCATCAACCAGATGGTGGACGAAGAGTGGTATGTCCACTGATACAATGGGGACAGTAGGGGCACAGACAAATATTTGGGGTGATGACATAGTGGCTAAGGAGACAGGGGGAAGGTCTTCTTTGGTAGTAAGAGTAGCCCTGCCAGGAGGAGGCAGAGGGGTGTCTATGGTAACAGAGGATTCAGTGACTAGAGCGGTATTAGAAGAGAAGAAGAAAGACTTATAAAGGTTTGACATTGAAGACATTTTTTTCAGCAATGGTTTTTATTCTTGGTAGAAGTTTGTGAGGAAGAGGACGAGGAAGAGAAGGCTGATGGGTGAAGCTTTTTATATTCATTGAGGGTGGACTTTGCATTTTTGAGGTTCTGCTCTGGGACCCAAGAATTTTCTTCAGCTGAGTATCCTTTTTATTGGATCAGGAAGAAGCAGGAGGACGGAGTTCCATGGTGACATAATATCCACTCAATTTCATATTCTTCTTCACCATCAATCAGGTCAGGAGGTGGTGCAGGAAAGTTCTTCCTATGGATGGTATTTTTGCAATAGGGCAATAAGAGGGAAGTGTGGAACATGAGGTGGATCTTTTATGTTTGTGGAAGGCAGAGTTGATATGTGATGGGAGATAAGACCTTTGTGATGGTAAAAGGTCTTGGGGTGAGTTTAGGGTGGACAACATGGCATTTCAGATTACAAGCTTCTAGCCACACTTTATTGCCTTTCTGGAATGGGGAAAAGAGTTTATAAGAATGAGAGGCCATGACTTGTCTAGCAAGTTCATGGATGGCAAGGGCTTCATTTTGAGTGGCAGTGAGCGATTTCAACTGTTCTTCAATGATGGGAAGGTTGGATATGGCAATGATATTAGGAAGGGCATGGAGTTCATATCTTATCATTAAGAAGAACAGGAATTTGCTGGTGACAGAGTGGGGGCAATGATTGTGGACAAATTCTGCATGGGTAATTGATTCAGACCATGTGATGGGGTTGTTTCCATAGTAGATACGTCTCAATTTCCTGATTTACCTGTTCAGTTTCATTATCAGTTTGTGGATGATATGCAGTGGAAAGGGAGAGATCATATTCAAAGATTCTCCCAAGTTCTTTGGCAAAAGCAGAGGCAAATTGAGGATCTCTGTTGGAGATGATTTTATCATAGAGACTGAATTGAGAGTAGACTTTCATGAAAAAGAGAGATGCTACTCCTTCAGTGGTACAGGTTTTCTTAGTTGGGCAGAGAATTACCCCTTTAGTAAGCCCTGGTCGACCATGACCAAGAGAGAATCAAAGCCAGCAGAGGGAGGAAGATCTGTGATGAGATTGTAGGAAATCAGCTGAAAAAAGGATGAGTGGCAAATGAGGAAATCGGATGGAGAGGAGGAGAGGTCAGATGGGTGTTCACTTTGTTTTGCTGGCAAACAGCACAGCCAGAGACAAAGGAATGGACATTGGAAGCAAGGCCGGGCCACCAGTAGTCAACAGAGACAAGCTGGCATGTTTTTAAAAAGCCAGGATGACCGGCAGAAGGATAATCGTGGCAGTGAGTGATGATTGAATGATGGAGGCTCTTAGTAGGAGGAATGTAAAAATGGTTCTAATAAAGAAGGATACTATTGCAAAGCTGCCAGTCAGAGAGATAGGAATGGAAAGGAGCAGGGAGGTGCTTGTTGATGGACTGGAGGACAGAGAGGTAAAAGTTGTCCTTCTTTGATTCGGTTTTAATAATATCAGCAATGGTAGAATTGATCATTTTTATGAAGAAGGAGGAAGGAAGAAGGATGGTTCCTTGGTTATCATCGTCAGATGAAGGAAGGAGATCTGAATGGTGAGAGAGGGCATTAGGGGCAGCAAGATCTCTGCCAGGGACATGGGTTATCTTGAGATTGAAATCCACAATATCAAGAAGCCAGCACATTTGACAATGGTTCAAGTGCTGGGTGGATTTTATGATCAGTAAAGACCTGTACAGGGAAAGTGGAGCCAAGAAAATAGTGATGCCATACTTCAAGGACATGGAGAATTGCGAGAAGTTCACGATCATAGATATTGTAATTTCTCTCTGTGGGGAAAAACAATTCAGAGAGATAAAAGTAGGAGTGCCACTTGCCATTGGCATAGGTTTAAAGAAGAACAGCCCCAGAAGCATACTTTAAGGCATCAGTGGTGATGGCAAATGGCATAGAGACATCAGGGAAGTGAAGGATGGGTTGCACAAGGAAGAGTGCTTTAAGGCAATCAAAAGCGCTCTAACAGGAGGGGGTTCAGGTCCAAGCCTGGGATTTGTTGGTGAGATTGATAAGTGGTCATGTGACAGTAGAGTAATTAGGTGGTAGAAATTAGCAAAACCAAGGAAGAAGTATATGTCCTTGACTTTCTCAGAAATGGATCACTTTGCAATACCATTGAGCTTGACAGGATCCATGGCAATCTCACCAGGACAAATAATCATACCAAGGTATTTGACTTCCTTGGTAGCAAAATTGCACTTGGATAGCTTCAAGTGTAGGTCTAGTTCATGTATCCTTTGAAGATTGTATTTTGTACATTCCTCATAGGTTGCCTGGTTGGGAGAGACAATAAGGAGGTCGTCCATGTAGATGACGAGCCTTCAGTGATCATATCTTTGAATAAGTCATTCATGAAATGCTGGAAGGTTGCAGGGGAGTTGGTCAGGCCAAAGAACATGACTGTTGGTTCAAAGAGACTGCAATGTATAATTAAAGTGGCCTTCCATTGGTGTCTGTCTTTAATATGGACATTGTTGTAACCCCTTCGAACATCGAACTTGGTGAAGACTTTGGCATCTTTGAGTTTGATGATGAGGTCAAAGATTAGAGGGAATGTTACATATGCCCTATTTTTCCTAGCCCTCAATTGCTCATCTCAGGTCAATAACTATTTCACTACCAAAGTTTGCTACACTTTTCCTAATCCTCTTATTTTAATCAACCTCAGTCACATCTTCATATCTTCTGGACTTCACCACTTCACATCTTCACAATATCACAACTTCACATGTTCACTCTCACACCTTCACCATGTCACCTCTTCACATGTCATGTTATCTCACACATGTTTTACCTAGTCATACATACTGTATGTTCACCTCATGACCCCTATTGTCCACTCATGTTTTGCCACACCCAATCCACATGCACACAGCCTAGATACATGTTATACCCAGTCATTCCAGCTCATACCTCTGTATAGTAAGTAGAGATAAGCATAGCACGGTCTGTGTGGATGTAGCTACAGTATATAAAGACCAATAAATCACCAGAAGATGGCAGTCTTGTCCTCCTGGAGTTTTCCCAACAACAGCTAGTGCTTGGCTTACATCTAGTACTCTTTCCAACCCAAACAACTAGCTCTTAAGTGAGTTGGTCATTTCATTAGGACAAGACTATACTAACCGCTTGGATTAGCTACCCAACCAGACACCACTTCTATTTTCACCCCACATTGCAAGCTTGATTGACACTAGTGGACTTCTATCATTGACACATCCATTAAGGCTACTAACCGAGATCAGTGCCTTACTACTATATCACAGATATCCTTAATGCCACTGTCACTGGATCTAGCAATCTCCCCTAGCCAGCCTCCTCTCCTTCTTACCCTACTGCATTTGACCTCATTCCAGATATCGCTACCATCAAATTTGAACAAGAGGACCTACAGGTACTATAGCAATCAGTTACTTGGTTATACAGGATGGGACTGACAAGTCTTTATTGATAGTTACAGAATCCAGCATCTAATCCGGAACTATCCAATTATGTGACATCATTAGATGAAGCGGAACAAACCATTTGCTCTAACTTCACCCTCACCCCTGAAGATGCCCCTAGTACTGCTGTCCATGAAGATTCCATTGATCTAGATACTGAAGATCTAGATTACTACCAGCTGAGTACTCCCTTCCCCATCTATCCATCCTATCTTCAATTCTCATACAAATTAGATTTCCCAGAAGAGTACTTCCTGTGCTATCACCCATCCACCCTCATCTATAGTGAACTAGAGCTAGAGAAGCCAGTAGATTGGCAACTCATATATAGAACTCTAGTCATCTAATTAAGTCAAACTGAAGAACAACCTCAGAGTAGTGGCCATCGCAGTTTACATAGTCAGAATCTGCCACAACGCTCTGCCAGTGAGCTTATTCGAGAGGGAATTCAGCTTGGGTTACAGCAAGCCCCAGGTCCAAGAGAGATTGATCAGGCCCGGAGATTCATACTCGAGGCAAACGATTATCTACAGGAAACCCTCCACCTAGAAAGAGATCTTGCACTCCCCCTCCTTCTAGTAATCACAGCCCTCACTGGTCTAGAGAACCTACTAGTAGCTCTCCTCATAGCCTTACCACTCTACAACCTCACTCTACACTTAGGCGCCCTTCTTGCGATAGTCCATATTAAATATATTGTCTCTCATTCAGTCACTTGGACTGATCTAACTGAGCAGAATCTGCTGATATATCAGGAACCCATAGTACCCCTGAACCCAGAACTAGTAATCCCCTTGTTAGGGGTAGGAAACTTGGATAAAGCGGACTAGCCACTAGCTGGATCAACTCAGGGCGACTCTGGAGTCCACAGTAAGTAACCATAATGATATTCAAGATGTGTAACAAGATATACAGACCTGGAGTCCACAGTAAGTAACCAAAGG
>JBBPTC010000781.1:0-11660 GCA_038093955.1 Boletus albobrunnescens
TTCCAGCAGCAGCAGCAGCTCTCCACATCGCAGCAGCCACAGCAGCAGCAGCAACAAAAGGGAAAGGCTAGCACCTCTGAGAAGAAAAAGAAGATGCGTCAAGGCAAAAAGGCAAAGTCTAACGACCACGCCCACATCACCTCCGCGGCAATTATTTCCCCCACTCATTACCTCGATGCCTCGGTTCCTTCACCCGCCATCGACCCCCGCGCAATGGCGCATCACGCGCCCTCTCTATACCAAGGGGAACAAGGTCCGCCGTTTGATCCTCGCATCAAACAGGCATTTTCTCTTGCTGAAAGGCTTGAGATCACCCCCTCAATGGAGACGATTCGTGGGCTCGATGCAATCATCCCACTCGCCAGCCCCTCCTTCTACACATCCACGCCACCGTCCCTTCCTCCTCCTTCGGTGGGTCCCCCTCCTCTCTTACATCGGATGTTCGATGTAGAAGCCTTCAGGTTTCCTTTGCTCACATCTGACATTCCGGACCCACAGGACTTCGCCACCTCCATGGCGACCATCAAGGAAATGTCTGAAGAAGACCTCCCACCTCTTTCGGCCAAGAGGAAGTGCTCTTGCCGCTCTCACAAGCATGCGATCGAGCCTCTTCCAGCCGATGGCTGGGACTTGGAAAATTTGGACGAGTTTTACAGCACCTACACGGGCCCTGCCGATGCGCCGAAAAAGAACAAGGATACAGTAAGTATCTTCAGTTCGGACATCAATGCCCAAGTGGCAGCTGCCACCGGGATTGAGGCGGAATATGTCAAAGAGGATTTTGACAAACAAATAAGGCAAGTGATTCGTCCATCCACTAGAAATCGCATTCGCTCACTGTGGCTCCCCTCCGATGTGTTATGTACTGCTCGAGTAGGGACATGCAGATGTAATGTTATGTTAGCTAGTGTAGATACCACCGTGATATCCACTACAATAAATACATTATGTCCTTGCCGCTCTGAATTGTGTAATCATAAGAAAAAGTGTGGATGTGATCACAACATAATGTTGTGGATCCTTGACTCAGGTGCTTCAATGCACTTCACCCCTGAACAAAGTGACTTCGTCGAATACACAGAGTTGAAAGGTTCTGCATGTATACCTGTGCGAACTGCCTCTAGTGTCATTTTTGTAATAGGTACAGGCTGAGTACTTGTCAACTGGAGGGATGAGCAACAAGATATGCATGTCCTTGAACTCCATGGTGTTGGGCACATTCCCCACTCTGATGTTCGACTTGTCTTCCTGGGCCAACTCCTTCGTCATGGAGCCAAAATTCGCAGTGATGTAAACTCGTTAGTAGTAACTTATGGTGATGGCGTTACTCGCCCCATTCATTCCAGGCTGTATCGGCCCTAACATGTTTACCTTGGAAGGACTACCACTCACTGCTAATCTCTTAGCCCAAATGATAAAAACGATTACTTATGACATCGTTCATTGACGACTTGGACACCCGTCTAAAGATGTCCTTCACCACACCCGTAAGCACGTCAAAAACATGCCTGATGTCGAGATTCCTACCACAGACTCCATCTGCCCTGGCTGTGCGATGGACAAACTACCAAACAGGAGTTTTCCTCCTTCTGAGCACCGTGCTACACGTGCATTTGAGTTAATTCATTCGGACCTAAAGTTCTTCCCCACCGAATCGTATCACCGATATTGGTATATCATCACTTTTGTTGATGATTATACAGCTATGGCTTGGACAGTCCCATTGTGCACCAAAAATGCTGCATTGGTGGCTACAAAGTACTTCCTCGCTGAAGTCTCCAGGCAATTCAATGCCAAAGTCCAAGAATAGTACTCCAATGCAGGGGGAGAGTACAAATCACAGGCCTTTGATGACCTGCTCAAAGGACAGGGGATTCGTGTTTTCCAAAGCACTCCCCACACTCCACAACAAAACAGTCAAACTAAACGATTCATGCACACCATGATGGATAAAGCTGAGGCTATGCAGCATGAAGTCTGCATTCCCGAAAGCTGGTGGGAGTTTGCAATTGCTCATGCGACCCATATCTACAATAGGACACCATTGCGCCGTCATAATTGGCGCACACCTTATGAGTTCATTCACAAACAACAGCCAAACATAGCACACCTCCACGTCTTCAGATGCACTGCATACATGCATATACCAGAGGATGTGTGGGCCAATAAAATGGCCCCTAAGTCTGAGCTAATGGTGTTCCTAGGGGTTGCACCTACCAATAGTGCGAATTTTTTGTTCATGCGCTCCCCCAACAATGTCTTATTCCATTCTGCCCACATACTCTTCAATAAAGCATGATTCCCACGCTGTGCCATTCCGCACACATACCCTGCCGCACCTTCAGTACTGCCCGCTGCCGATGAGCATGGTCCTCTTGCACCACCACTCTCCACTGGCAACAACTATCTACCTAGTCGACCCGCTGCTTGGAGTCCATCTCCTTCGCCAGTTCCTCCTCACACACCTTCTTCCCAGCGAGCGCCACCAGCCCAGCCTCCCACTTCTCGTAAGCAGTGACCTGGTGCTCCTCCGGTGGTGCCTCCACCTCTGCTTAGGCAATCTGAATGGAAACGCCACGTGCCTACCCAGCCCAGCAATGTCTATGGCAATAAACGCCACCCCATTGACATCGAATGCCATCCATGTTGGAAGAGCTCATCATGGGATCCCAGTCCATCATCCCGACCCTCTGGTCCACCTGAGCCTTCTGCGCCTGGCAATGTTCCTGACAATGCTGAGCCATCTGCACCCTCTGATACTCCTGCCTCCACTTCTGGCAGTAATGCAGACCTTCTATGCTTATGTCATGAAGGGGGAGTTGATTTGGCCGCGTTTTTGATGACAAAGGCTATCAGGCTAGACACTGCAGAGTCTAAGCCATTACGTGAATGGACCTATAGGGACATTAAGACGCTACCCGCTGCAGCACAGGAGGAATGGAAAGCCACTTGTCGACGCAAGCTCAATATTCTCCGTGAGCGCAAAGTCTTCGAACTTGTTGACTGTCCTTATTGGACGTAAGGTTATCTCTAACCAATGGGTATTCAATCAGAAACCCGATGGTCAGAAGCACGCACGATTAGTCACGAAAAGATTCTCTCAAGTAGAGGGAGTCGATTTCGACCACATCTTCTCCCCGGTTGTAAGGTTTGAGACCATGTGGCTTATGCTTGCACTCGCAGCCTTAGAGAACTGGCACATCGAAGCACTCGATGTTCGAAGCGCTTACCTTTATGGCAAGCTAAAAGAAGAGATCTATATGATCCAACCAGAGGGATTCACTGTCCCAGGGCAAGAGTACAAAGTGCTCCGCTTATTGCATGCCCTTTACAGCCTTAAACAAGCCGGATTAGCCTGGTGGGAGACTCTTAACGAGTCAATGAAAGATCTCAGCTTTGAACGTCTGAAGTCCGATGTCAGAATCTTTCTCTTCCGGAAAAAAGGCACCAATGTAGTGGTTGCCATTGTCTATGTAGATGATGCCCTATTCTGTGGTCCTAACAAGGCCATTGTAAATGAAGTAAAGGGCGCTTTCATGTGCAAGTGGGAATGCAGAGAGTTAGGCCCTGCCAAAGAGTTTCTTCATATGCAAATTTGCCGGGAAGGCAGCAAGATCATGATTGATCAGTGTGCCTATCTTGAAAAAGTCCTAGAGCATTTTCAAATGCAGAACACCAGAGTCACCCCTACACCTTTACCCCAAGGATACTATCCTCAGGATTACAATGGCCCAGTTGATCTAGAACTGCGATCTTGTTTCCAACAATTGATCGGATCCCTATTATATATCACGCTTGGCACTTGTCCAGATGTCGCCTATGCTGTGACAGCCCTCTCTTGGCATGCCGCCCATCCTTCGAAGGAACATCTTGATAAGGCACTATACATTTGCCGATATCTACTTGGGACACGTCATTACTCCCTCGTATTCGATGGTGCTTCTCAGGCAGGCTTAATAGCATATACCGATTCTGATTGGGCATCCGATCCCAACACCCATCACTCTCAGACTGGCTGGTTTATCAAACTGGCTAATTGCATCTTCAGCTGGCAGTCATGTCAACAAAGTCGCATTGCCTATTCTTCTACAGAAGCTGAATATGTTGCACTCTCTGATTGTAGCAAACAGGTGGTTTGGTTATGATCATTGCTTGAGGAACTTGGATATCAGCTTCGCCCAATACCCATTTGTGGCGACAACCAAGGATCTATCTTCATGACCTCAAATCCTGTTACTGAAAAACATAACAAACATGTCGATATTAAATGGCATGGAGTACGGGAGTTCGTTAAAGAAGGCCTTATCGAAATATTCTTTGTTGAAGGGGCAGTTAACCCCACCAATATGTTCACAAAGAACCTTGGCCATATCAAGCTCGATCAGTTCCGATCGCAACTCAGGCTAGTCTTTATAACAATACCATTACTTCCTAAGGTGTCTTTACCTTAGATGCTTACATGCCTTAACCAGGCAGCTTAGCAAAAGGGAGTGTTGAACGAGCACCTTAGTGTAGCTCTCAACCGCCTACAAAAGTAGTACATAGTGTAGGTTACTATATGTAGTAAATGGTTCCCACCATACCTGTACACTATATAGGTTCAAACTCAGCTTATCTGAGTTCTAATTCATCTTGTTCTACTACTTTGACCATCATGGCGTTTCAACCAGCATCTCAAGAACCCTCATCAAGTCCATCTCCAGAACCAACAACCTCAATAACTTCTACCAGTGTTCCTCCATGAGTAATAGGCAGTTCTCTGCAATACAACCTGCTTTCAACAACTGCAGCATTCAAATGGTATCACATCCACTGAGAGCTGTAAAGATCTCCCATGTCTTCATCCTAATTCGTGGGTCTCGGTAATATCACTGGTTCTTCTTGTCTCTGCTCCTTCTAAATAGGATTCTGATTGGCTTGTATATCCTGTTCGATGGCAATAGGGAGTCGATCACCATAAGCATTATCTGGTAAGATTCGTGCTCGAATATTCTGTGTGGAATGTCTCTGCTGAAGTGGAGGTCTGAGATTTGTTCTCTCATCAATGGTGCATCAATCCTGATGAGGTTGTGCATGAAATGCTGGGATGGATTCTGTATGTTGTCGAGGTGGAAGCCAAGAGGATGGTGCAGGTAATCTGGAGGGTTGTAAATGTCGATATTGTTTGTGTTGTGGCATATCCTCCAAATCTCTCCAGTTGCCTTCTTCATCTTTCCAACGTCCTGGTATTTGTTTATCTCGTTTTACACCTTGATGAGATGGTGATGGAGGTGGTGGTGTTAGATTTGAAAAAGTAGAAGAATGTGAATCTTCTGCTGGTGATTGCCAAGGAGAAGAACTTTGTGATGGAATAGGTGACTGTTGTGGCAATGATGGGACTGATTGTGGTGGTGATCTTGGTTGACGAGGAGGTAAACCAAGTATTGGTACTTCAACGAGAATATGACGAGAAGGAGGATCCGAATTCCTTTCATCTTTATTATTGTTGGGTAGGTTGATTGCAGGATCTTCTTATATTAGGGTAGGTTTATCTGAAAGCTCTCTAGAACAATTAAGAAACCGAGTCTCATTAAAGGTGGCATGGGTGGAAATGAATAGATGATAACGGCCTTGGGACCAGAATCGCCAACCTTTCGTATTAGCATCATAGCCAATGAAGGTCATTTCCTTAGCTTTCACTGATAATTTGTCCTGTCGAATCTCCGGTGGAATGAACACAAAAGCACTGGACCCAAAAACATGGAAGTATGCAACATCTGGTTTCTTCCCTGAGAATAACTCGATGGAAGTTCTCCATTCATGATAATGAAGAGGCTGTCTGTTATAAATATGCAATGAAGTCTTCAAGGCATCTTGCCAGAATACCTTGGGCAGACAAGCATGATGATGCATAGCCTTGGCTTTTTCCATAATGGTACAATTGAATCTCTCTGCACGTCCATTCTGCTGAGGGGTGTGTGGAACGGATGTCTGGTATGTAATGTCCTTGGACATGAAGAACAATTGAACGTCTCATCCCAAAAATTCCCCCCCACGATCAGAACATACAAAGGCAATAGCAAGGCCAGAAGAAGTCTCCAGCCAAGCAAACAAAGCATGAAGGGCACCAAAAGTACCAGATTTCTCCCGAAGGAAAGAAAGGAGGGCAAAGCCAGAAAAATCATCAAACAAAATAAGGACATACCAAGCACAAGATCGTGACTCAACAGGAAATGGACCCATGAGATCAGTATGAAGAAGGCCAAGAGAGTGAGTAGCGCATTTCAGGGAAGGTCCAAAAGGACAATCCACCATTTTGCTGGTGAGGCAACCCCAACATGGAGAAAATGGAGGGACAATAGCAAAGTCCGGACAATCAGAGGTGACTTAGGACAAATGCCTCAATGCATTGGTGGAACAGTGTCCCATACGTTGGTGCCACAAATCAGAAGAATCGGTAACAAACGAGGCAATTCTTTCTGAAGTAATCTAAAACGACTGAAACCAGTGAAGGTTGTTATCTGGAAAGGAGGCAGATGCCCATATAACCAGAAGTCCTCGCTTGTTCCAGATACAAGTTTCATTGGCAGTGATAACACATTGATAACCTTGAGAGGTTAGAGTGTTCACAGACAAAAGTCAGTGAGCTGCTTGTGGCACATACCAAACACATTCTAAGACAAATGGTGAGCAACCAGCAGGATGGGTAATGACTTTCCCAGGTCCATGCATGGTGACTGTAGAACCATTGGCGATCGTGGCCAACTTGGTTCCTGCATCAAGATGTGCAAAATCATCAAGATACAGACTGATATGATCAGTACAACCACTGTCAATCATCCAGAAAGAACGTGTGGATGACTTGATGTTTCCAGACATATACCATCCAGACAAAGATGCATTTGTGGAGGTGCTAGTATAAGAGGTCTCTTTCAAGGTCATATGGTTCATTCCCTTTGAAAGGCTAGTGAACGTCACTGGGTCATAATTCTCGAAGTATAACTTCGGCATCTCTGGTAAAGAATAGTCTCTGATCTTTCAACCAGGCAAAGATGGACCCATGACTAAACCTCTGATAACAAGAGTAGTCTTCTTTGTCTTTTTTGTTCGTTTCTCCACTGGATTGCACAGCTGCTGCACAGTGGGAGTAACTCTACCAGATGTATGAAGCATCTCATTAGAGTCAAAAAGAGAGCTTCCTTGATCGAAAGTGCTGGTTCAAGGGTCCAGTCATATCCAGAGAGATATCCATCTCATTCCAAGAAGTCTTCATGGTTTGATTTCAACCAGATTCTACTATGTCAGAAGAAAAGTCATGGGACTCTTCTCTCTGATGGAGAATACCAGTGAATTCTTCCTCCATAAATTCAGGTTCATCAGCAGGGAGCACAGTGTTAGCTATTGCATGTGCATGTGCCAGTTCCTTCCCTTTTCCTTTATGCTGGAAGTTATTCTTCCGAGCATTATATTCATCTCTTTTCCATTGATTTGGTTTCTTCTTTTTCTGGGAGTTTCCTCCACCAGAAGTAGAAGGATGGCCTGATGACTGCTGTTGTGGTCGTTGATTCTGCCAGCGGTTTTGACATGGTGGGCCATTGCATATCACAGTGCTTTTTTGTGCTTGGGAAGAAGAGTTGATATGTGAAATTCGTGAGGAAAGAGGGCGAATGTGGAAACAGTGTATATCCATTTCACATAGGATAGCCTGTTGGATGTTTTGGATGGTAAAGTCGTTATCTTCAGTGGTGTGGATGAGAGTGGATCGGAGACTATCAAAGTCATCCAGAAGTTGAGCTAGAAGAAACATGACATGGAGTGACTTTGGAAGACCTAAACCAGCATTGAAAATACTGGTGTAGTATTGTATCATCTGAGTGATGTCTTCCGCAGCATGTGCAGGGCGAATTTGGTGTTGAAAGATTTTGTTTAGGAAAAAGAATTGTCCTGCTATTCCTCGAGAAGCAGATCGTTTGTTCAAGGTTGTCCAAAAAGTATAGGTGAGAGGATGAAAGTGGGTGACGGATGGTGTTCCCGCAACAAAGGAAGGACATTCAGAAGGAGCTTCTGCTGCTAGTTGATCATTAATGGTGATGACCAAGTAGTCCATCATCTTCGCATCTGCAGCTTTCCAATCATTTGGATTGATGATGTTTGTCGTCTTGGAAAGTGTTCTGTCGAGGAAACCTCCAGCACCACAAGCTGTAAAAATGGACCAGACACGAGATTGCCATACAGGAAAGTTTTCCTGGCCTTCAAGGATTGGAATCCAAGAGAAGATGAATCCTTCGATTTTAAGTTCACTAATTGTTGGGGAAGTGTAGGTAGTCATAACTAGGAAACATTGTGTTCAGTATCAAGACAATGGTGAAAACATACTGTCATCTTCAAGGATCATCGTCCATCTTGGTAATACAGAGCAATAATGCAAGACTGATTGATGCAATTACCATATTTCTCCAAGAAAAAATCTATATGCAAAGCAATGATCGAAAGACCGATTGATACAAGATATTTACCATGAACTGGAGTGCACTGCAGCTGCACAGTTCAATACCCTATTTCTGAGACCATCTCCTCTTTTCTCCAGTAAGAGCAGCAACTCAATGAGGGAGCTTCTCATCCCTCCCATAAAAAGTGTATATGATGGTCTGTCTCTCTTCCTCGGAAAAGGCACACTTAACCGCTCTATGTAGCCATCGAAGAGGGTGTGAAAGAGGGTCTTCCATCCAGCGTTTATGCTGAATCCGCTCAAAAGAATGGTTCCAGTACTGCTGGGATGGAGTAGGAGGATTCTAAGAGAAATGAGGGAAATACCATAGCCTGACATCAACAACGTCAATTCCAGGACCAAGAGAATCATAGAGAAGTGCATTGGTATCCTTGCAATGATATGGATCTGTTGCAGTAAAATGTGAGGTAGGAGGGAAGAAATCTCACCTAAGAACTTCATATCCTTGAAAGTGTACCAAAGCTGGTGGTGTTTTATCATATGTCTCAGAAGGAAAAGCCCAACTGGCACCAGCATAAATAGAGGAAAGTTGTTCATCAGGAAATTGAAAAGAGGATGCAAGCATACTCTGGTCCAATGTTTGGGTCTCGGCATTCGAAACCTGAAAAGGAATCACAATCTGGTTGGACTTCAATGAATAAATCCATGGTCCGACATCAGTTTGACGAAGGAATGGAACCATGTGATCCTAATGAACTATGGTACGACAGATGTTCTTTGGTGGCATCAGATATAGTTCTTGAAACACTGCGATCTGCTCTTCTTCTCCTTCTTTCTCCACTGGAATCCAAATCTGTGTTTCAGACTCCACCCATAGCACGTTCTCGAATGAGTCAAAGCTCGTTGATGGTAAACCATACTTCAAGTTCTGGAGTTGGTGGTCTGAGAGGTTGGCCATTGAGAGGATCATTTGAAGGAAAATAATGAGGAGGTGGTGTGGTTATGTTTGTACAAGTTTCTGGATCAGGGGTAATGAATCCAGGAGGTCTAATGGGCAGGATTTCGTCGTCGCCAAGGTTGTAGAAAGTGTGAGCAAGATGATATGGTGGGAACGATGTTCCAGTTTGTATGACCTGTTGATGAGGGTAACCACAACTGTTACAAATTTCTCCTTCTTCTATATGTCGCTCACAGAGAGGACAAGAGATGTGGAAGGGATTTCCTTGGGGATCCAATCAAATGTGGCAAGAGGATAGTTCTAGGCAAATGAGATTTTCTTGGGACTGCACTGGTATGGTCTCTGAGCAAACTTGGGATGCAGTTGATGATGGACGAGGTAATGGTCTCTCCGATGACGGAGGAGATCGACAAACCTGTTGATTCCTAGTAGTCATAATGACCATTTGGAAATGCAAGGTTTCATGATCAGTTCGATGATGCATATTCAATGAAAAGAAACCATCATCCACTCAAGTGATGAGTTCACCAAAGTGATGAACAAAGAACGAGAAGACCCTATGTGTATACACAGGAGTCTGAGTAGCCACAATGGCTAATGCCTGTGTTATAAGCAACCAGACACAAGCGAAACTTGTTGCTTGTCTTCGCTCCATTCTCCACATGAAACAGGTGACAGGGATGCGCAAGTAATCATCAATGCTGTTTCAATCAGGGCTCATAACCTAATGAAATCCACAATCCTGGTAGGATGAAACCAGGGGATCTCACTTCCTCTACTACCTGAGGTGTAGTAGGTGGACTGATCAAAGAGACCGAGTCCACAGAGAATGTGGTTGAATAGACTAAGCAGGAGATACTCACTTAGTACTGAGGAAGGTGAAGTGAGCTTTGATGAAGTAGGACTAGTAGGGTGTACTAGGCCTGAGTGGAGTGAGAGAGTAGATTGAAACTGACTATCTCAACTTGGTAAGGAGCAACTATCAAGAGAGCTCCTCTTATATAGGGATCAAGGATTGTTTGTCCTTGTTGTGTCTCTATCCATAACTAGATAGGTAATGATAAGAAAAATAAGGATGAGTCATCTAGTATGTGTTACGCTTGGCCTGGGTAAGGACGAGCGTAGCCTAGGTTGGTCGAAGGTCGGGGTCAGGTATGACGTCGTGCAATAATGTCATGAGTCAGTTGGGGTCAAGAGTGACATCATACTGTAATGTTATGAGTCGGTCGAGGTCAGAGTGATGTCGTGCAGTAATATCATGAGTCAATCGGAGTCAGGAGTGACATCGCGCAGTGATGTCGTGAGTCGAGTCAGAGGGAACGGTGGAATGCCATTCGTACGAGTAAGCATTGAGTCAATAGTCTCAATGACAACTAGATCAAGAACACTGCTCAAAGTGCGGTGAAGACTTGTAACGGAGGAGGTGAGACTTCAAAAGAAAAAGGAAGAGTTTATTAGACTCAGACTAGGTTACAGGATGTACACCTAGGAGATTGAAGCTAAGGTATTACGGTGTGGTTGTGAGGGTTTACAGAAAGTGTTCTGGGGTTTGCTTATACTACGGGGATCTAGGGCTTGATACCTACGAGGTGCAGGGCTCAATACCTGCGAGGTGTAGGGCTACCACTAGACAAGGATATAGGGCTTGATACCTACGAGGTGCAGGGCTCAATACCTGTGAGAGTGTAGGGCTACCACTACAAGGAAACTGTATAAGCAGTCTGGAAGTGAACGTAAACGTAAACGAAGGTGCCCAGCTTGACCGACTGGGAAAGAGCCAAATAGTGGGTGGCAAATAGCTAAGTGACACGGAATAGTCTGAGACGAGTAAGGGTTAGCATAGCTAGTCGGCAAGGACTAGTCAAGTCAAGAGAAAAGAGTAAAGAAAAGAATAAATCATAACAGTATGACTATCCGGAGATATTGCCCAATGGCATATGTCACTCTTATCTATGACATCATTGATGACTAAATGTGATAGTGTCAGAAATGGAATAATCCAGGTCTAGAATCTAGATCTCTTTAATGAAGAGTAAACTGAATACCTAGAATTCTGACAAGGTATTCATTTTATTCTTCAGTAAAGAGACCTAGATTCTAGACCCGGATTATTCCGTTTCTTACACTATCACATTTAGTCATCAATGATGTCATAGATAAGAGTGACATACACCATTGGGCAATATCTCTGGATAGTCATACTAGATGACTCATCCTTATCTTTCTTATCTTTACCTATCCATTTACAGATAGAGACATGACAAGGACAAACAG
>JBBPTC010000782.1:0-11653 GCA_038093955.1 Boletus albobrunnescens
CCTTTTGTAGGCGACAAACCTTTTTTTCCTGTCCCTTTTGAATGAAACCTTTAGGTTGAGCCAAATAAATTTCCTCATCCAATTCGCCAAATAGAAATGCTGTTTTGACATCGAGAGCATGAATCTCCCAATCTTTCAAAGCTGCAAGAGCAAGGAGTAAACGGATGGTCTCAAACCTGGTAACTGGTGAAAAGATCTCTTCATAATCAATACCGAAGATCTGTGTGAAGCCTTTGATGATAAAGTGAGCCTTTTTACAGCCATCGCTTTTGACTGCATAAACCCATCTCCCTTTGATGGATTCTCGACCTTTGGGCAAATCAGTAAGTTTCCATATATGTCTATCCTTGAGGGACTTGTATTCTTCATCCATTGCTTGTTTCCAAGGTTTTTGTTCCTCAGAATACAGTTTCAGAATATCATGATATTGTTTTGGAATGTTCTGAGTAACAGCAGCATTCAAATGGTATCACAACCACTGAGAGCTATAAAGATCTCCCATGTCTTCATCCTGATTCGTGGGTCTTGGTGGTGTCACTGGTTCTTCTTGTCTCTGCTCCTCCTGATAGGATTCTGGTTGGCTTGTATATCCTGTTTGATGGCAATAGGGAGTCGATCACCATAGGCATTATCTGGTAAAATTCATGCTCGAACATTCCGTGTGGAACGTCTCTCCTGAAGTGGAGGTCTTAGATTTGTTTTCTCATCAATGGTCCATTGATCCTGATGAGGTTGTGCACAAAATGTTGGGATGGACTCCGTATGTTGTTAAGGTGGAAGCCAAAAGGATGGTGCAGGTAATCTGGAGGGTTGTGAATGAGGAGGTAATCAATATCGTTTATGTTGTGGCATATCCTCCAAATTTCTCCAGTTGCCTTCTTCATCTTTCCAACGTCCTGGTAACTGTTTGTTTCATTTCACACCTTGAGAAGGTGGAGACAGAGAAGATGGAGTTAGATCTGAAGAAGTAGAAGAATGCGAATCTTCCACTGGTGGTTGCCAGGGAGAAGGACTTCATGATGGGGTAGGTGATTGTTGTGGCAATGATGGAACTGATTGAGGTGGTGATCTTGGTTGATGAGGAGGTAAACCAAGTATCGGTACTTCAACAAGAATATGATGAGAAGGAGGATCCAGATTCCTTTCATTTTCATCGTTGTTGGGTAGGTCGATTGTAGGATCTTCTTGTATCAGGGCAGGTTTATCTGAAAGCTCCCTAGAATAATTAAGAAACTGATACTCATCAAATATGGCATGGGTGGAAATGAATAGCTGATGATGGCCTTGGGACCAGAATCGCCAACCTTTCATATTAGCATTATAGCCAATGAAGGTCATTTCCTCAGCTTTTGCTGATAATTAATTTGTCCTGTCGAATCTCCGGTGAGATAAACACAAAAGCACTGCACCCAAAAACATGAAAGTATGCAACATCCAGTTTCTTCCCAGAGAATAACTCGATGGGAGTTCTCCAATCATGACGATGAAAAGGCTGTCTATTATAAATATGCAAAGAAGTCTCCAAGGCATCTTGCCAGAACACCTTGGGCAGACAAGCGTGATGATGCATGGCCTCGGCTTTCTCCATAATGATACAATTGAATCTCTCCACATGTCCATTCTGCTGAGGGGTATGTGAAACGGATGTCTGGTACATAATGCCCTTGGACATGAAGAATGTCTCATCCCAAAAATCCCCCCCCACAATCAGAATGTACAGAGGCAACAGCAAGGCCAGAAGAAGTCTTTAGCCAAGCAAACAAAGCATGAAGTGCAGCAAAAGTACCAGATCTCTCTCAAAGGAAAGAAAGGAGGGCAAAGCCAGAAAAATCATCAACGAGAGTGAGGACATACTGAGCATGAGAACATGACTCAATGGGAAAAGGTTCCATGAGATCGGTATGCAGGAGTCCAAGAGGGCGAGTAGTGCACTTAAGCAAAGGTACAAAAGGACAATCTGCCATTTTGCCAATGAGGCAACCTTTACATGGAGAGGATAAAGGGACAAAAGCAAAGTCCAGACAACCAGAGGTGACGTGGGACAAATGCCTCAATGCATTGGTGGAACAGTATCCCATACATTGGTGCCACAAATCAGAAGAATTGGTAATGAATGAGGCAATCCTTCCTGGAGTAATCTGAAACGACTGAAACCAGTGAAGGTTGTTATCTGGAAAGGAGGCAGACGTCTGTATAACCAGATGTCCTTGCTTGTTCCAGATACAAGTTTCATCAGCAGCAATAACACATCAATAACCTTGAGAGGTTAGTGTGTTCATGGACAAAAGTCGGTGAGCTGCTTGTGGTGCATACCAAACATGTTCTAAGACAAGTGGGGAGCAACCAGCAGAATGGGTAATGATTTTTCCAGGTCCATGCATGGTGACTGTAGGATCATTGGCAATGGTGGCCAACTTGGTTCCTGTATCAAGATGTGTGAAATCATCAAGATATGGACTGATATGATCAGTACAACCGCTATCAACCATTCAAAAAGAACGTGTGGATGACTTAACGTTTCCAGCCATATACCCAGATGAAGATGCATTTGTGGAGGTGCTAGTACAAGAGGTCTCTTTCAAAGTCATATGGTTAATTCCCTTTGAAAGGCCAGCAAATGTCACTGGATCATAATTCTCGAAGTATGACTTTGGCATCTCTGGTAAAGAATGGTCTCTGATCTTTCAACTAGGCAAAGATGGATCCATGACTAAACCTCTGGTAACAAGAATAGTCTTCTTCATCTTTTTCATTCATTTCTCCACTGGAGCACACAGCTGCTGCACAGTGGGAGTAACTCTACCAGGTGTATGAAGCATCTTGTTAGAGTCAAAGAGAGAGCTTCCTTGAGTAAAAGTGCTAGTTTGAGGGTCCAGCCATATCTGGAGAGATATCCATCTCATCCCAAGAAGTCTTCATAGTTTGATTCCAACCAGGTTCTACTATGTCAGAAGAAAAGTCATGGGACTCTTCTCTCTGGTGGAGAATACCAGCAAATTCTTTCTCTATAAATCCAGGTTCATTAGCAGGGAGCACAGCGTTAGCTATCGCATGTGCATGTGCCAGTTCCTTCCCTTTTCCTTTATGCTGGGAGTTATTCTTCCGAGCATTATATCTGTCACTCTTCCATTGATTTGGTCTCTTCTTTTTCTGGGAGTTTCCTCCACCAGAAGTAGAAGGATGGCCTGATGACTGCTGTTGCAGTTGTTGATTCTGCCAGTGGTTTTGACATGGTGGGCCATTGCATATAACAGCACTTTTTTGCACTTGGGAAAAAGAGTCGATATGTGAAATTCGTGAGGAAAGAGGGCGAATGTGGGAATGGTGTATATCCATTTCACATAGGATGGCCTGTTGGATGTTTTAGACGATAAAGTCATTATTGTCTGTGGTGTGGATGAGAGTGGATCGGAGACTATCAAAGTCATCCAGAACTTGAGCTAGGAGAAACATGGCATGGAGTGACTCTGGAAGTCATAAACCAGCATTGAAAATACTGATATAGTATTGTAACATCTGAGTGATGTCTTCCACAGCATGTGCAGGATGAATTTGGTCTCGAAAGATTTTATTAAGAAAAAAGAACTGTCCTGCTATCCCTTGAGAAGCATATCATTCGTTCAAGGTGGTCCAGAAGGTGTAAGTGAGAGAACAAAAGTGGGTGATGGATGGTGTTCCTGCAACAAAGGAAGGACATTCTGAAGGAGCTTCTGCTGCTAGTTGGTCATTTACTGTGATAACCAAGTAGCCCATCATCTTCGTGTCGGCAGCTTTCCAGTTGTTTGGATTAGTAATATTAGTTATCTTGGAGAGTGTTCCATTGAGGAAACCTCCAGCACCACAAGCTGTAAAAATGGACCAGATGTGAGATTGCCAGACAGGAAAGTTTTCCTGGCCTTCAAGGATTGGAATCTGAGAGAAAATGGATCCTTTGATTTTAAGTTTGCCAATTGTTGGGGACATATAGGTAGTCATAACTAGGAAATGTTGTGTTTAGTATCAAGACAATGGTGAGAACATACTGTCATCTTTGAGTATCATCATCCATTATGGTGATGCAGAGCAATAATCCAAGACTGATTGATGCAATAACCATATTTCTCCAAGAAAAATCTATATGCAGAGCAATGATCGAAAGACCAATTGATACAAGATATTTACCATGAACTGGAGCGCACAGCAGCTGCACAGTTCAATACCCTATTTTTGAGACCATCTCCTCTTTTCTCCCATAAGAGCAGCAACCCAATAAGGGGGCTTCTCATCCTTCCCATAAAAAGTGTGTATGATAGTCTGTCTCTCTTCTTCAGAAGAGGCATGCTTAACTGCTCTATGCAGCCATCAAAGAGGGTGTGAAAGAGGGTCTTCCATCCAGCATTTATGCTGAATCCACTCAAAGAACAGTTCCAATATTGCTGGGATGGAGTAGAAGGATTCTGAGAGAAATGAGGGAAATACCATAGTCTGGCATCGACAATGTCAATTCCAGGACAAAGAGAATCATAGAGAAGCGCATTGGTATCTTCACAACAATATGGATCTGTTGCGGTAAAATGTAAGGTAGGAGGGAAGAAATCTCGCCTAAGAACTTTGTATCCTTGAAAATGTACCAAGGCTGGTGGTGTTTTATCATAAGTCTTAGAAGGGAAAGCCCAACCGGCATCAGCATAAATAGAAGAAAGTTGTTCATCAGGAAATCAAAAAGAGAATGCGAGCATGCTCTGGTCCAATGTTTGGATCTCGGCATTTGAAATCTGAAAAGGAATCACAATCCAGTTGGACTTTGATAAATGAATCCATGGTCCAACATCAGTTTGACGAAGGAATGGAACCATGTGATCCTGATGAACTATGGTATGGTGGATGTTCTTCAGTGGCATCAGATACAGTTCTTGGAATACTGCAATCCAATCTTCTTCTCCTTCTTTCTCTGCTGGAATCCGAATCTGTGTTTCGGACTCCATCCATAGCACATTCTCGAATGAGTCGAAGCTCATCGGCGGTAAACCATGCTTCAAGTTCTGGAGTTGAAGGTCTGAGAGGTTGGCCATTGAGGGGATCATTGGAAGGAAAATAAAGAGGTGGTGGTGTGGTTATGTTTGTACGAGTGTCTGGATCAGGAGTGCTGATTCCAGGAGGTCTAACAGGTAGGAGTTCATCATCACCAAGATTGTAAAAAGTGTGAGCAAGATGATAAGATGAAAATGATGTTCCAGTTCATATGACCTGTTGATGAGGATGACCACAACCATTACAAATTTCTCCTTCTTCTACATATCATTCACAAAGAGAACAAGAGATGTGGAAGGGATTTCCTTGGGGATCCAATCGAATACAGCAAGAGGATAGTTTTTGGCAAACAAGATTTTCTTGGGACTGCACTGGTATGGTCTCCAAGTGAACTCGGGATGCAGTTGGTGATGGACAAGGTGATGGTCTCTCCAATGACGGAGGAGATCGACAAACCTGTTTCCTAGTGGTCGTAATGACCATTTGGAAATGCAGGGTTTCATGATCAGTTCGATGATGCATATTCAAAGAAAAGAAACCATCATCCACTTGAGTGATAAGTTCACCAAAGTGATAAACAAAGAACCGAGAAGACCCCATATGTATACACAGGAGTCTGAGTAGCCACAGTGGCTAATGCCTGTGCCATAAGCAACCAGACATGAGCGAAACTTGTCGCTTGTCTTCGCTCCATTCTCTGCAGGAAACAGGTGACAGGGATGCGCAAGTAAACGTCAATGCTGTTTCAAGCAGGGCTCATAACCTAATGAAATCCACAATCCTGGTAGGATGAAACCAGGGGATCTCACTTCCTCTACTACCCAAGGTGTAGTAGGTGGACTGATCAAAGAGATCGAGTCCACAGAGGATATGGTTAAATGAACTAAGTGGGAGATACTCACTTAGTACTGAGGAAGGCAAAGCAAGCTTTGAGAAGGTAGGACTAGTAGAGTGTTCTAGGCCTGAGTAAAGTGTAAGAGAGTAGATTGGAACAAGCTATCTCAACTTGGTGAGGAGCGACTATCAAGAGAGCTCCTCTTATATAGGGATCAAGGACTGTTTGTCCTTGTCATGTCTCTATTCATAAAGAGATAGGTAAAGATAAGAAAGATAAGGATAAGTCATCTAGTATGACTATCCAGAAATATTGCCCAGTGGCATATGTCACTCTTATCTATGACATCATTGATGACTAAATGTGATAGTGTAAGAAACAGAATAATCTAGGTCTAGAATCTAGATCTCTTTAATAAAGAGTAAAATGAATACCTAGAATTCCGACAACTGTCAGTCTCGACTCTATATGGGTCTTGATTGGTAGGGATGGTGAGGACTAGGGTAGAGGTGATCGTAGTTTTCAAGGATTCAAACATATGCTGATGTATGGGCGACCATGTCCATGAGCTTTTCCCAGTAAGGGCAGTAAGAGAATGAGCAATATTGCCAAAGCTGTGGATGCATTGGTGATAAAAAATGACAAAACCAAGGAATGATCATAAATCTTGTTTACAGGTTGGAATGGGCCACTGGAAGGCTCCCTGGACCTTGACAGGATCCATATGTACCTCACTGTCCAAGATGATAAGTCCCAAATATTCAATGTGAGTTCATTTAAACTCACATTTCTCTGGTTTAAGATAAAGGCAATGTCAGCAGAGAATGTTGAGTACACGGGCAGTAATCTGGCGGTGTTCCTCGAGGGTATGTGTGAAAATTAGAATATCATCAAGGTAAACAAGAACCTTGCCATCAATGATCAGGTTATGTAGGATGTTATTTATGAGGGTCTGGAAGGTAGTGGGTGAGTTTGTCATTTTCAAAAAACATGACTGTTGGCTCAAAGTGTTGAATGAGCACCTTAGTATAGCTCTCAACTGCCTACTCAAAAGTAGTCTATAGTGTAGGTTACTATATGTAGTAAATGGTTCCCATCATACCTGTACACTATATAGGTTCAAACTCAGCCTATCTGAGTTGGAATTCATCTTGTTCCACTACTTTGTGGCGTCTCAACCAGCATTACAAGAACCCTCACCAAGCCCATCTCTGGAACCAACAACCTCAATAACATCTATTGGTGTACCCCTGTGAGTAATAGGCAGTTCTCTGTGATACAACAAGTTATGAGCCCCATTAGTGCTTGATAGTATGCACCTCATGGTTGCACCTATCTGATGCCTAACTCGCACGACGCCATCTGGCAGATGTAACCTTGGTGGTTAACTGTTCTTGCTGAACATTGTACAAATGATTGTTCGTGATGAACATTTTCTGCCCATATAGGGTGAACCTATGGAATAGCATGCTAATGCTGTTGCATTCCAGATATCTACTAGAAATGTCAACCTCTTTGTCTACTGTAGCCAAGGACTCTCACATTCCAGTCTTCACCAGTGTGAACTGGGCCTCCTGGTGGCCCACTATGTAGGCATATATCCTGGTAACCAGGCATGACTGGGTGATGCAGGTCTCTCCTCCACCCGTGCCAACCCCAACGACCAATCATAATGATATGTCGTACTGGATCAGCTGGTCCAGAGGTAATTCGACTATCATGGGCTCTATTGTCCTTCATTTGAACGAGGCCCTTTGGGCCAAGTACTTGGTCCATAATACCACCAAGGAATTAGTCATAGTCCTTGAAGGGGATTACACAATGCCAGGGATTTCCCAGGTGTATGCACTCTTCAAGGATCCTAAATGTCTTGGTCCCCATCAATGTGCATCCTGCACCAGCCCTCTCCAAGGCTAAAACTCTCTTCACCCGGCTCAAGAAAGCCAGCTATGATATCCCTGTCAAAATCCAGGCAATGCTACTCCTTAGCAAGCTCCCTACAACAATGGATGTTATCACACAGATGATTGTCCAGGCGAAGGACACCACTGGAAAACCAAAGGATCCCTCTGTCGCTGAGATCCATGCCACCATGGTCCTATCATGGGATCAGCACCATCTCTCAGAAAAGGTCTGAGGAAAACCAGCACATGCAAATTACATTAGCACAGTAAAGAGAAAGGGTAACGACCTCTCTTTTCAGCAGCAGCAGCAGCCCTTCACATCACAGCAGCCCTAGCAGCAGCAGCAACAAAAAGAAGAGGCTAGCGCCTCTGATAAGAAAAAGAAAATGTGTCGAGGCAAAAAAGTGAAGTCTAACGACCATGCCCATATCACCTCCATGGCCATCGTCACTCCCACTCACTACCTTGACATCTCAGCTCCTTTGCCCACCGTCAACCCCCGCACAATGGCGCATCGTGTGCCTTCTCTTTACCAAGGGGAACAAGGCCCACTTTTTGATCCTTGCATCAAACAGGTATTCTCTCTTGCCGAAAAACTTGAGATTTCTTCCATGGAGACCATTTGCAGGCTTGACGCGATAATCCTGCTCACTGGCCCTTCCTTCTATATGTCGGAATTCTAGGTATTCATCTTACTTTTTGTTACGCTTGGCCTGGGTAAGGACGAGCGTAGCCTAGGTTAGACGAAGGTCGGGGTCGGAAGTGACGTTGTACAGCGATGTTACGAGTTGGTCAGAGATGGCGTCGCACAGCAATGTCACGAGCCGATCAGAGATGGCGTTGTGCAGTAATGTCACAAGCCAGTCGAGGTCAGAGTGACATTGCGCAGCGATGTCGCAAGTCGGTCAGAGGTCAGAGAGTAAGCGTTGAGTCAATAGTCTCAACGACGACTAGTTCAAGAACACTGTTCAAAGTACAGTGAAGACTTTCAAGGAGGAGGTGAGACTTCGAAGGAAAAGGAGGAGTTTATTAGACTCGGACTAGGTTACAAGATGTACACCTAGGAGATCGAAGCTGAGGTATTACGGTGTAATCATAGGGTTTATATAGATAACGCCAACGCGCATGGACCAGGATGGAAAAGGGAATTCCACAGGGAGAAGTCTGAATAAGCGACTGCGGAATGGAAGGTCATAGAACAACGAAGAACAATGTTGTACACGTGATCAGAGATAAGGAGATAAGAGACTCGGGACTTAGCAGGTGGCATGGCTAAGTGGCGTGGAATAGTCTGAGATGAGTAAAGGTTAGCATAGCTAGTCAGCGAGGACTAGTCAAGTCGAAGGAAAAGAGTAAAGAAAAGAATAAATCGTAACACTTTTCATTTAAGAGACCTAGATTCTAGACCCAGATTATTCCATTTCTTACACTATCACATTTAGTCATTACTAATGTCATAGATAAGAGTAACATATGCCATTGGGCAATATCTCTGGATAGTCATACTAGATGACTCATCCTTATCTTTCTTATCTTTATCTATCTCTTTACAGATAGAAACATAACAAGGACAAACAGTCCTTGATCCCTATATAAGAGGAGCTCTCTTGATAGTCGCTCCTCACCAAGTTGAGATAGTTAGTTCCAATCTACTCTCTCATTACTACTCCACTCAGGCCTAGTACACCCTGCTAGTCCTACTTCATCAAAAGCTTACTTGGCCTTCCTCAGTACTAAGTGAGTATCTCCCACTTAGTCCATTCAACCACATCCTCTGTGGACTCGGTCTCTTTGATCAGTCCATCTACTATACCTCAGGTAGTAGAGGAAGTGAGATCCCTTGGTTTCATCCTACCAGAATTGTGGATTTCATTACTATATGTCCGCCCTGCTGTCCCTTCCTCCTCCATCGGTGGGTCCCACCCCCCTTTCTCATTGGATGTTTGATGTGGAAGCCTTCTGTTACGATTTATTCTTTTCTTTACTCTTTTCTATTGTCTTGACTAGTCCTCGCTGACTAGCTATGCTAACCTTTACTCATCTCAGACTATTCCACGCCACTTAGCCGTGCCACCTGCTAAGTCCCAAGTCTCTTATCTTCTTATCTTTGATCACGTTTACAACATTGTTCTTCGTCGTTCCACGACCTTCCATTCCGCAGTCGCTTATTCAGACTTCTCACTGCAGAATTCCCTTTTCCATCTTGGTCCATGTGCGTTGGCAATATCTATATAAACCCTGCGATCGCGCTGTAGTACCTTAGCTTCGATCTCCTAGGTGTACATCCTGTAACCTAGTTCAAGTCTAATAAACTCCTCCTTTTCCTTTCGAAGTCTCACCTCCTCCGTTACAAGTCTTCACCACACTTCGAGTGGTGTTCTTGATCTAGTCATCATTGAGACTATTGACTCAATGCTTACTTCTTGACTTCTTGACCAACTCGTGACATTACTGCACGATGTCACTCTGACTTCTCGACTGACTCATGACATTACTGCACAACGTCACTCTGACTTCTCGACCAACTCGTGACATTACTGCACAACGTCACTCTGACTCCTCGACCAACTCATAACATTGCTGTACGACGTCATTCTTGACCTCGACCTTCGACTATCCTAGGCTACGCTCATCCTTACCCAGGCCAAGTGTAATACCTTCGGGTTTCAAACGCTCACTTCTGATCTCCCAGACCTGCAGGATTTCACCACCTCAATGGCGACCATCAAGGAGATATCTGAAGAAGACCTTCCACCTCCTCCAGCCAAGAGGAAGTGCTCTCGCTGCTCTTGCAAGTGCGCGATCAAGCCTCCTCCAGCAGCTGGCTAGGACTCGGATGATTTAGATGAATTCTATGGCACCTACATGGGCCCATCAAATGCACCAAAAAAGGATGAGAATATGGTAAGTATCTTTGGTTCAGACATCAATGCCCAAGTGGCAGCTGCCACCGGAATCAACATGAAATATGTCGAAGAGGACTTTGACAAACAAATCAGGCAAGTGATACATCCATCTACATCTGACCACATTCACTCACTGCGATCCCCCTCCGATGTGTTATTTACTGCTCGAGTAGGGATATGCAGAAGTAATGTCATATTAACTAGTATAGACACCATCGTGGTGTCCACTTATAATAATACATTATGTCCCTGTCACTCCAAATCATGTGATCATAAGACAAAGTGTGGATGTGATCACAACATTATGTTGTGGATCCTTGACTCAGGTGCTTCAATGCACTTTACCCCCGAATGAAGTGACTTCGTCAAATACACAGAGTTGAAAGGTTCTGCATGAATACCTGTGTGAACCACCTTTGGTGTCATACATATAATTGGTATAGGTCAAGTACTTGTCAACTGGAGCCAAGAAATGCATGTCCTAGAACTCCACAGCATTGGGCACATCCCCAATTCTGGTGTTAGACTTGTCTCCCTAGGCCAACTTCTTCGTCATGGAGCGAAAATTCGCGGTGATGTAAACTCATTAGTCGTAACTTATGGTGATGGCGTTACTCTCGCCCCATTCATTCCAGGCCATATTGGCCCTAATATGTTTACCTTGGAAGGGCTACCACTCACCACAGAACCATTAGCCCATATGATGAAGTCAATTACTTATGACATTGTTCATTGACGATTTGGACACCTGTCTAAAGATGTCCTTCGCCACGCCCATAAGCACATCCAAAACATGCCTGATGTCAAGATTCCTTCAATGGACTCCATCTGCCCTGGCTGTGCAATGGGCAAATTATCCAACAGGAGTTTTCCTCCTTCTAAGTACTATGCAACTCACGTGTTTGAACTCATTCATTCGGACCTAAAGTCCTTCCCCATCAAATCATATCACCAATATCGGTATATTATTACCTTTGTTGACGATTATACAGCTATGG
>JBBPTC010000785.1:0-11630 GCA_038093955.1 Boletus albobrunnescens
AAAAAAAAAAAAAAAAAAAAAAAAAAAAAAAAAAAAAAAGTTCTTCGACTCGATAACTGGACATTTTAGTTAGAAACCGCACTCCCCTGGACCGTCATTTTCAGAATGGGGCGGGTTTCGTTGACTCGGCGCGTTAATTAGCAGTTTAACAGTAGTAGTCGTAGTCGTAGTCGTAGTAAGTGACCGGACTTGCCAGGACATGCCTCGTTTGTAACAAGCTGTTCAAGTAAATACGTACTTGACTTGGTAAAAAATACCAAAAGACCATCATTTGTTATACTAGTACTGGGTACTGACGTTGAACGTTGTTGAACGTGCAGCAAACAATTTGTTTGTTTGTTCCTATTCTTGGGCGGAGAATTGAATCAAGTTTGCAGTCTTTTCAACACGTTGCACTCGTGCGTGGATGCATGGGCACGCGCTTGGAGATGGAAGGAACTAAGACACAGGTATCTTTGACTTGCATGCAAGCCGTGCAAGCAGCGCCACCAAGAACTTGAAACTCTCTATCGATGGATTGTCAACGACGTTTGCCTAGTAAGTGATACGTACAGTATTACAACAACAACGGTCTAACGAGCACAAGACAAAAAGAAAGGAGAAGACGGACCAGAGCAACGCAATCTACATCATGTCCCCCCCCCCCCCCCCGCACGCCGAACCAACACGGTTCACGCCACGCCCGCGAGCTGGCTCAACACGGTCGTCACGTCCTTGGGGTCCAACTTCCACTTGGCATCCGTGCCCTTGCGACTCGTCGACACCGTCTCCGCATTGTCCAGCTCGTTCAGCCGCCTCAGCAACTTCTCGTCCCCGCTCACTGCAAACACGCCCCGCGTCTCGTCTCCGCTCACACCGCCATCTCCGCTCATGTCTTCGTCTCCACTTTGCCCGCCCCTGCTCGACAACGATACCACCAAACCACTCCGAGGCGACTGCGCCGGGCCTCCGGGGTGCAAGATCGCACCCACGGCCGTCGATCGCGAGATGTTGTTCGGAAGAACAAGGAACGAGTTGGCACCGGGAATGATTCGTAATCCATACCGCTCGCCAAGACTGTCAAAGATGTGGTTCTGCGCTTCGGCAGCTTGACGACGCGACCATTGACGATCGGGGCAATCGTCCGTGGGGCCGGTCCAGAAACGCCAGATGACCGAGGCTTCGCGTTCCTCGACAAACGAACCCGGGGTGCGTTCGGTGAACTGGAAAATCAGTCGAATGCGGACGAGTCCGGAGAGAGAGAATGGACGTACGTAGTTGAGAATTTCGACACACGGCCCTTTCCAGGTGAAATTCATGTTGACCACCATATTGATCCATGTCGCGGACGTCTTCTTGGTCTCTCGCGTCTTGATAAAGCACCCGTTTTCCGCAACGATGCCCACGTTGGGGACAGCCGCGGCAATCTTGTCGAGGACATCTTTGACGGGCAATCCGCTCAACAACCACACTTCGTTCCGCGGATCATCGGCAAAACGTTTAAGCAAGGCGAGGGTTTGTTGCTGGGGTTCAAATGGTGCGAGGAGGCCAGCGCGGGAAATGTCGCGGATCCAGATGGCACCCTCAAAGTCGAGCAGCAACAGACGTTTCGACGAATGCTTGTACCGCGGGACTAGTTGTCCCATGTCGACGACGGGGACCGTGGAAAGGTCCGTCTGAGCGGTATGCTCCGTGTTGGCGCGCAGACAACGGGTGAGGAAGGATGTAACAAAGGCCTGCGCTGTTTGGGTAACGACGTGGTTATGTAGGTCCTCCCAGCGGGACAGCGCCTCCTCGTCGCTCATTGTCAGTGCCTAGGCCTAGTGAGATTGTTATTCAGCGTTTGTGAGACAAGTATTCACCTGATAGATCGCATTGGCCGTACCACGCGTATCATACGGGTTGACGGCGATACAAGAGCGAAATCCTGAGTAGCTATACGACCCAGTGAACTAGACGTGCGATTCATCAGCGTCGGCGTCACCATGTCGCACGTAAACCTACCTCGCTCAGAATGAGCGGTCTATGCCTGCCCTCTTGACATTCCACAAACTCGTGCGTCCTGAGCGCCATCCCTTCCCGTAAACTTGTGACCAAGAATGCATCTGCCACGGTCAGCAGCGCGAGATACTGACTGAATGTCACTTCTTGCGTGTGCAGGAAAACGACAGGCTGGTACGTCAGTGTCGAGAACGCAGCGTTGACGCGAGCAACGACATCCGAGACGCTACCGGCAAGTTCATTGGATTCAGTCGTTTGTAGCGCGACTTGGATGAGGACGACCTATGTAGACGTGTGAGAAATACAGTCACCGACATAGCTAGACAAGCTACCTTGCCCTGAAAGTCGGGATTCTTCTTCAAGAACCGTTCAAATGCCTCGATCTTGTGCCTGACACCCTGTGGCAAACGCGCATGAGAACGACATATGCACTGGACTAGTCGCAGCGACGTACCTGAACCTCATCAAGCTTGTCGCGCCCGACGATCATCTTCATGCCAGCATACCGCTGCCTCAGCAGCTGAACCCAGTATTGAACGTCGGGTTCACGTCTACTCTATCGGGTCAGTGTCCACGTCATCGAGCCAGGATGAGTCCGCGCGAGAGAGAAAGTAAACCCACTTCTTCTCCTGCAGTGCCCTGACGTCAATACCCATGGGAAAGACGCCGACGTCGATAAACCGTCCCTTGTGGGGCTCGGTACCGCCGCCAAACGAGCCTTGGACCTGAATACCCTTGGGGAGTGCCTCGAGGGCGAGGATGCGGCTGACTGTCTGCCTGAAATGACGGGCATAGCTCGCGGTTTGGAAACCGACGAGGTCGGCTGCGAGGATACCGCGGAGCAGGGACTCGCGCACGGAGAGACAGCGGAAGATCTCGGAGGAGGGGAAGGCAACGTGCAGGAAGAAGCCGATAGGAGCGTTGGCGAGTTTAGGATCTGCACGAAGAAGCGCTGGGAGGAGCATGAGGTGGTAATCATTCACCCAGACTGCAAGACGCGGGTGAGTGGGGTGAGAGGAGGTAGTGGGAGGGTGCTTACTGATGTCGCCTTCGCGGTAGTTTGCGATGATGACTTCTGCGAAACGCTTGTTGACGGACGTGTATTGTTTGAACGAAGCGCTCTCGTAAAAGAGCTTTGTCTTGGGTGCGTCTGGGACTGCATAGTGAAGACACGGCCAGAGAACCTGGATCAGCAGGTCAACGTTTGAGAGTGGAGAGAAGAACGGGCGACGAACCTGGTGGCAAAATTCGTCGTAGCAGCTTTCAAACTCGGTGTCCGGGATCCAAACGGGGACACTCGCGCACAGCTGGCGCATCCTCAAGTCGACGCTGTCGCGCAGCTCTTGACCGAATGCATCTGTGCTGTTTCCGAGAGTACCAACCCAAAGTTTTTGGGTCAGACGGTCCTTGACGCTATCGATGGCATTCTTGAGACCACCATTGCAGTGCGAGTTTGGGGCGGTGTGCCAAGGGTGGTCGGCTTCACCGCGAGAGAACGGGTAGGCGTCACCAGGACGGCGGGAAGAGGAACGGGATTGTTTGCGCTGAAGGCGTGCGGTGTGCTGGACGTCTGTATGAGTCGTCTGGAATTTGCGTGGCCGAGGGGACGTGAAGGTGAAGGAACGATCGAGACCAGGCATTGGCGGAGACGGTGGCGAGAGCGGGGAGGGAGATGTAGCACCATTCGACCTCGGACTGGCGATGCTTGCAAACTTTGCGAATGGGTTGTTTGGAGCCTCAATGGGGGGTGTTGTAATGGGGGTTGTGGTGCGAGACTAGCCAAGGGGAGTGAGTCGGGAAGTGGAGAGAGGTTGAACGGCGCACCTTGAGATCCTCGACGATGCTTATCAAGGGCGTGTTTCCGCCGAGGGACTTGGACGGGTGGTGGCGGAACGATGGGCCATTTGGCTTTGTGTCCTGAGCGTGTACGCTGGGAGTTGGAGGGCTTGACTCGCCAAGGACGGCGGTGGTGGGGAGGAAGAGGGAGGCGATGATGACACGGTGGTTGCGGAGGGAGGACATGACATGACGGAGGAAAGAGGCGACGAGTCTTTTTATCATCACTCGCTTTGATGCTCGTCTCCCTTCCCTCCCGGAATCGCGCGGAACGGCTTCGTCCGACTAGATCATCCCTTCCAGCCCCGACTGATCATCCGGAACATGTGGCTACAGCCTCACTTCAAGGAGGTCGGCGGTGAGGTAGAGGTAGAAGTGGTGGTGTTGGCGTCCCGTTTCCCACTCGGTTCGTGTCCCGTTCACCGGCGCCCGCCTTCACTCCAACAAGGATTCAGACCTCGACTACTGCCTCGTCGCGTAGACGCACTCATCCACTTTTGGGCGTGACCCGAGGACCCGGACCTCACGATAAAGCTATATGCGTGCTACCATCGCGGTGGGGCAACAGGATCGTGGCATACGCCCTTGGCGATGTCCTGGATCACACAAAGGACCAATCGAGTATCCATCTTTTTGAGTCGTACGTCCAACTGGAATTCCACTCACGACTCGAACGTCTTGACACACCCGGCCGATCCGATGAATGTCGCCAACTAGTTGCACTGCGTACGAGCAGAAGGCGAGGGCGCTCGTAGAGGAGACGCGCGGCGTTTGGGTCTGTGGGGAGCGCGGTAAGAGGGGGTCTAGAAGGGGCAGGAATGGGAGGGATGGTACACGCCGTCCGCGCCGCCTTCTCACCCCAAAACAAATCCTCCTCGCAGGTGTATTCAAACTCGAGCACGCCTCGAACTGGAAAGCATTTGTACGGGGCTCGGACGCGGACGCAATCATTCACATGACAGACCCGATCCTTCTCATTCTCACCGCTTTAATTCCCGTTTGTCCTGCAAAACGAGGCGTCGTTTCCGATCCCCTCGCTTTCGATGCCGGCCTCCCCTGCACAGAGGATGGGAAGGTGGATTTATCATCGTGCTCTGTAATGCGATCATTGGCTGGTGAGCTAGTATGTGGCCAATGGCTACACTTTTTCTCTGATAAGACGGATTTCTCCTACTCTAGGCCGCTCCCCACAGTGATCACCACAGACGATACAGGTGGCAAGTTTAGGGTGTCGATGTCGATGTCTGCGAACTCATCGGGCACTCGAGACAAATCCTCCACTTTGAGCGGTTATCAGAATCCACATCTGCATTTACTTAAGAGCCCTCTCGACCGAGTAGCCCAGAATACCCCTTGTTCGGCGGAGTTTTCGACCCTCATCAAAAGGTCATATGTTGGCGCAATGTCAACGCCCGTAATCCATCTTATGCTGAGATTGGCTACTGGGACCCGTCGGCTCGTATTCAGTGCTCCACTGGCAAAAGTAGATGTTCGGAGTTTGGATCATTGGAGATCGGCGATTGGGTTCAACTGCATCCTCATTTTCTCCAGTTACCTCTGCTCAACAGTGCACATATCGTTCAGCTGCTGATCTCACCCAGTGGTAGTACTGCGTATTCGTAAGTTGGAGCATTCGGAGCGACCTATGGAGAATATGACTGGTCCGTGTTTTTTTTTTTTTTTTTTGGTTTTTCCGACCACCGGAAAGGTTTTGCAACATCACATGCGCTAACCGCATATATACAGTCTTCCAAAATTCATGACAGGTGCATGGATCATTCCGAACGGCCATCATTTTCTGCCAGCCGTTGTTCTTTGGTCGTTATCTGGATCGGAGCGTCGATTCACGATTTTCTACCTCTGGGGTCAATAGCATCGACAGAGCCGAGCAACCAATCTACGTCGTAGTGCCATAGTCAACACCGTGCACAACACCAGTAGGTCTGATCGAGTCACATGACCGGCAGCCAACTCCGCCATTGACGTGCTGGTGTTAGACCGGTCAAACCCAGATAGTTGGGAGCCTCAAGGATGGATCTACGACATGTCCTACTATACCATATTCAGTGGGCTTGTCGTTCTAGGCATGTCATGGTAGGATTCCCGTCGCTTCAAATGGTTCTATTGACAGTGTACATGTGACCCACCTGGCCCAGAGCAAGGCCGGCCTCGCAATCAAATTTTGGGGCGCTGCTCCTGTCCTTGAAAGGCTGATGTCGTTATTGGCGTCGAACTATACGCTATTTCTCAGCCGCAGTTTCCGCTTTGGCTAGGTCTGGCGTTGCAAACGTATAAATACCAGCCATTCCAGCTCGAACGTGCATCAACACCCAGTACACCTCCAAGTTCGATTCACAATGGCACCTTTTGTCGAAGACGGCGTATATAAAATCCGCAATGTTCAGTTCAACGAGTATGTTGCTGACCTCATTAATGGCGTCCCGCGGGGACCCATTGCGGCATACAAGGACCGTCCTTCCAACACGAACGATAAGGTCTGTGCTGTTCTCTGCAGAGTACTTTTTACTCACTGGCCAATAGTGGAGGGTCAAAAACATTGGAGGCGGCGGCAACCAGGTTACCCTCGAGAGCGTGTCCGTCCCTGAGAGCTTCGCGAACGCAGAACAGTTTCAAGTACGCGCGCGCGCTCTAGAATGAGATTCCCATACGCGTAGGACTGATCAAATATCGGATAGGGTGCTTCGCTCGTCGGTTCCGGCGAGCGCACGGTCTGGACCCTCGTCAAAGTCAGTCGCGACAACCCGATTTACTAGTTGAGTGTTCGATCGATTTCGATTTCTTTGATCCCTCTGTTGACGTCAAGGGTTTCTCTAAAGTATCCAATCCCCCGATGCAAACTTTGTCTGGGAGCTCCCCAACGGTGCTGACTACGTGACCGTAAGAATATGCATTTTCGTTGATGCTCGTGCACACGGATGTCGCTCACGCCCATACATTACAGATCGTGCTCGTCCGTCACACTGCAAAACCCAACACCGAGTGGACCTTTGATAGGCAAGAGTGAGGAAGCGCGTGTGGCTCTTGAAGACGTGTGGAAATGACAGACGATGAGAAAAATTTTGGATTGGATGCATGTACGATGTAGCAGTGTTTCGTGAGCCTCCTTGTATGATGTCCGACGAACGTGAATGATGCCGAATCTGCGAAGCCAATGTTTTTTAGGAAGCGTTGCGCCCCGTCGCGGGTCAGTTTTTCTGTTCGACCATGATGTAGCATATAGGCTGATGCCACTCGCTCACCCCAACTGTCACCGACTTTGGTCATAGACAACTTGCCGATGTCGCAGCACGAATGCTAACGCTACTGGTGTTCTGTTGTCTTTACCATCCCACCTACTGCCAAATCGTCGAGCCAGAGACACAGGTGTTTGTAGATGACCCTCTAGACGTTCCATCCAGGATTGTTTTCATGCTCAGCAGCTCAATACAGCCAAAGAATTTCCGTGGCTCTGACAATGAACTTGACGGTTTCCAACTTTCCATCGCACTTTCCCCCGGACCTTCCTTCCCATCAGTCAATTCGTTCTGACGCACTCTAGAATGACGGGTACATTGAACTGGTTTGCGCACGTTGATTGGAGAATACCTCTAACATCCAGTCCATCGACTCCCATAGTTTGATCTCACTACTAGTATGTAACTACATCGTATCATACAGGACCTATGAAAACGACTCGGGGCATCCGAGGTCCGGGACTTTGTGACACGCCCTTGACCAGTTGTAGATCTCGTCCATTGCAGTAAGTACTTTGCGGTCGACGGCCCATCACACGTCTCACACTAATCTCAACCAGATCATGGGACTGAATTGGAGTCGGCAGGACATCTGCCGATGGTGGCTTCTCTCAGTTTCGTGTTCGATTCCAGGGATTCGATCACTTACGCAAGGTTTGGATCGGTCGATCCTCATTATCTCCGGTTGGATTCTGTTACAAAAGTCAGATGGATATACTCGTTCGATGGCGTATAGATGACTCTACCGCTGCACTATTTCGTATACACCGTTAATCGTCGACGTCAAATTCAAGGGGCATACTTTTATTCGGATAACCCCATTCGTGCGTTTATTTCTGTTGATCCCCGTCAGAAACTGTCCACAGTCAAAGAGCCGTTCGGTCATCTTGCACTTTTCGCTTCAAAAATTAGACACGGACACGTGAATCATTCTGGCCGCAACGCCAGCAGCTGAATCAGTACTAGCGTCGGTTATGTAAATCTTTCCGAAGCTTTACACTTATCTTATCTCCACCGTACCGAACGATCAGAGGGTTCCGTTCGCAACGCCCGCAACGAGTTCGTACGGACCCAAGCTTCCTAATAGTGTAGAGTTGATGCGGCGTCGCACGTTCGTGCAGTCTCCTGCGCGTGCATTGCATTGTTCTTCTTTTTAGAGTTCGTGGCGACATGCGTTTTCGGGAACAGGCGCCATTAGGGGGGACATATGAGTGCCAAGGCTCCTCGAGTCCTGGGATAGGTCCACGCTACCCGCGCGGAGACTTAGTTCCCCAAGATCGGTCTGACGCAACGTCGGGACGATCTGAGTTGACGCGTTGACGGAGAGTATTTTTGCCTTGCGCCCTAGTCATGAAGGTGGTCGATCGTACTAGGGTTCTTATTTGGGCGGAAATCCTGTGTCAACTTCAGTGGGGTATACACTGAGTGTATCGTTCAAGTTAATGAGAGGAGCGCTCAACGATCAACGTTACCTGACATGCCATTCACTGAGAAGAAATAGACAAAATTCGTCAGGGCGCCATAATGACTGCATTGGCTTTGAGTGCTCAGACGAGCTCGTGATGGTGTGACCTGGAACGTATGTATGTGGTCAATACGATCGATAGTAGCACTCATCCCAAACGACGAGACACGCCTTAGGTATCGATGACCGACAGCTCAATACTCAGAGTATGCATTACACCTAGTTTTGTCAATATTGGTCACGCTAGGCCTCCACTGGGCTCACCGGGAAAAAGGCAGTGTTGGACAGGCGAAAAACTTCTTTCCCTTGCAGGTGCACGTCCTGCGGTGTATTCTCTTGACGTGTTGCGCCTACAAAAATTGGGCGCATAGCATTCATTCGAACGCCGCTTTGGATGATATAGCTTGCGAGCTTTTACGACGTTACACGACGCCCCATTCGCGACTGGCCAAGATCCTTCGTCAGAAATCTTGGCTGAACCATAAAGTCGACGCCCATAATTCATCAGTTGCTAATACCGGGAACCGAACTGGACCGAAAGTTGGTGTGGAGCTTCTGATCTTCGTTGATTGTTAACCCCGCTGTTCAAGCATTGTAATTAATGATCTGGAGCGACCCTTTATTGTACGACTTCCCCATGATTAGCCCAAACAACAGAAACGTTTGGCACTTAGTGGGTCATCATACTACGCTCTCCGCAGTTTGGAGGCTTCCCGGATTCAGTATGGGCGCATGGAGCATTGCGGGCGTACGTGACCGCCTTTCGTCAACTCAAATTGTTGAGTCACTGAATCGGAACGTCGGTCAGTTTTTTCCATCTCTGTGCTCTATGACATCAACAACACCGACCTGAAGCGGCCATCCATGCTTCGATACATCCTACGCCCAAACTACAGAAGCACACCACCTTGCCACTGACGAACACAATGGTGGTAGAGTGGTGTCGAATACCTTGGATGGTTACTGATATTCTATATATCTTTGACCATGGGCTCGTTATATCAGACGCGCCTCATGCTAGGGTCTCCATCGCTCGAAGTGGATAAATGGTTGTGTATACTGACTTGGAACACATGCCGCCCATGGAATACTGGTGCTACCTCCGACTTTCTATAGACGTCCCGAAATAGTTTGAATGGGCCTAGTATTGAACCTCCACTGTGAGTGTTTTTCTCAGCCGCATTTTCCGCTCTAGCTCTTTGCAAACGTATAAATACCAGCCATTCCGACTCGAATGTGCATCAACATCTGAACACTCCCAAGTTCGATCCATAATGGCACCTCTCATCTCCAACGGTGTATACAAAATCCGAAACGGCGAATTCACTCGCCTCGTCGCTGACCTCATTGATGGTGTTCCACACGGACCCATTAAAGCATACGTGGAGCATCCTTACAATAGGAACGACAGGGTCTGTGCTGTTCTCTGCAGAGTACTTTTTTACTCACTGGCCAATAGTGGAGGGTCAAAAACGTTGGAAGCGGGGGCAACCAGATTACCCTCCAGAGCGTGTCCACTCCTGAAAGCTTCGCGACTGCGGATGAGTTCCCAGTATGCACGCTTTTGAACCCGTTGACATCAAACGTGCAGAACTGACCACGATCTGCTGTCATATAGGGTGCTTCCCTCGTCGGTTCCGGGGAGAGAATCGAATGGACCGTCGTCAAAGTGGACGGCGGCAGGTACATGTGAGCTTTGGGTTGGTTTTTCCTGCCTACCCTTTGCTTACATGACGTTTCCTCTAGGATTCAATCTCCGGACTCGGTTTTTGTCTGGGAGCTTCCTAGAGGAGTCGAATACGAGCCGGTATGAGGATATGCATTCTGCTATACTTGTCTCATATCCGTTCACCACAGATTGTGCTCGAGTATCACAGTGGGAGGGACAACCAGAAATGGTTGTTCAGGAGGCTCAGCGACTGAGCGTGAGACTGCTCGCCGAGTTTTTTTACTCAAGACATGTGTGCAATGACTGGTCGGGAAAAGAAATAAAAGAAATAAAAAATGGGTCGGATGTATGTACGTTTTGTAGCAGAGTTTCGTGAGCCTTGCGTCTGTAGTAGGATGGATGTGAATGGAATGAGTATGCCGATGCGCGAATGCAACCAAAGAGTCAGATGCGTCATGAGCATCAAACTTGAAGAAACTCGTGTATTTTGTTGTCAAAAGATTTTTGCAGTCTCGTTTAATGACTCGTCGTCCTTGATATACAACAATGAACCGGGAAATTTGAGTGCTGGCCAACCAGTGTCTTCGTATTCTTTGGACAGGCCGGCGTTCATCCCCCCTCAAATCCAATCGGGTTCATTCAGACAGCCTGACTCTAAGCAGGGTTTAGATGGCACAGTTGTTCGTGCTGACTCACGTCAATCGGTGGCATTGCGAACGAGGCCAGACGTGTGAACATACCATTCCTGCAATGCCGGGTGCGATGGCATCGTCCAAGGAGGAACGGGGTTGGCTCCAAAAGCCGTCCCTGTTCGTGGCATCAGCTCAACTGCTTTGACTGGGATGTGGTTACGGAGAGATAAAGTGCAAAATGGTGCAATGAACATCGACCGATCAGGGGGTGTCCTTTTCAAGTTCTTCTCGGCCAGGAATCAAACAGCACCGTCGTATGAACACGGACTTGGAGGAGGGTCCCTCCGAAGACTTGAACTCTTGCACATCTAGAAAGGGATCCATAGTACGCGACTTTCTCAGATTCGATCGCACCTTGACTACAATGATGTACCGCTTTTTTTTCGCTCTCTTCCTCGTACTTTTTAGTATATGCGGACGAGAGATCGTTGTTGGACATACTCAGTGCCTCTCAGAGTTTGTTCGTTTGTTCGTTACTTGTACTTTGGACTGCGCGTGACTGCTGACTCAGCCGTGATCGCGACCACAACTCATCCGTTCAAGCTCAGACACAGCCACCAGTTTCGTGCCATGGATATGATTTCAAAGACGGAGACCGTCTTGGACCAGGACCCAGCGGCCTTTCGCGATATCGGTGCAGGTGCTCTCGCTCTTTACAAGCCCAAGGATCCCCTTCCCAGACCCTATGAAGAGAATCTCAGCAAGTTCATTCTCTCCGAGCATGGCGAACTCTT